>SSNP01000017.1:1893053-1904355 GCA_006937955.1 Pachypanchax playfairii | reverse complement strand
GCTGTCTTGTGCAGCCATGGCTGCTTGAGTCTCGTTTCTTTGCAAGGCATCTTTAAGGCATGAAATATCCTGAAGCATGTATCTTTAACAGATTCAATTACACGAGTAATCAGCCAGTGTATCCAAGTTTATATATGGGTTGTTTGTTTGTTGCAAAGGGTTGTTATGCCTGTGATTCAGATTATTCGGTTACAAATCTGTTATACAGACGATTGTGTTTGAAAGAGGTGAAAATTACCGAGCGACCAGCAACCGACAGACATATTCTCTAAAACTCTTCGGCATCAAATTCATCTGTGATAAAAGAAAATTCTTTAAAAATACAGAACCAAGTTAAAAGGACTCCTTGTTCAATTGAATTAAATGAGTTGTTTTGCAGCATCCAGTTGTCAGCTGCACACTGAACATGTTTGTATTTCATAAGCTCAAATGTATCATCAGTGAGAGTTCATCAGGAAAGCAAATTCTGTAAATTATTTTTAAAGCCAAACAGTTTTTTCTTGAATAAATGCAGTTGTGATGCTAATAAAGTCTTTCAAATTTGACACTTAGAGACACTTTTAGCCTCCTCGTTAGCATGTGCCGTCAATTAAATTTGATTTTTGAGCTCACAGCTAATGCATTTTAAATCATGTCATATTTTTTTTTTTTTTTTGCTCAATACTTCTACATTAAATTCAGAATATATGGCGCTGGAGCTGTTGCACATCTGAGATGTTAAATAGTGTGATAAAGGAGACATATTCAATGTGTACGTGATTCTGTGGAACCATGAAGGTGGTATCAGAGTAATTTGTGAGATCCTGAACTTTTGAACCTTTAATTTTTCTACTCAATAAGACATCTGTTGGATAAAATTCCAGGTCAACAACCATTATGTTATTGATTATATTGTACATAGTCTCTGTTTTTGTAAAATATGCTTTCAAGCCATTAAAATATATGTAGTATTAAAATGTTTACGCATACACTTGGCAGCCTCAGTTTTGGTGTGTAACATAAAGAAAAAACGAACAAACAGCCGAGAATCCAGCGTCACGCTCGTTTTACTGAAAAAAGAAATTCCAGGACTGCTGGTCCAGAACACTTTAAAGCTGAGAGGCTGAGAATTTTATTTGGACTGTGTTAGTCGCTGTAATTGCACTGACGCTCTTTTTTTCACTCTTTGTTGCCACAGAGTCAAACTTTCTGAAAATAGAAACACAGCCCAACATGGTGCCGCATACAAATGTGAGCAGAGTATTTCTCCTGAGGTTCTGCATTGTTCGTTTTCATCCTGCTCTCACAGGGGCTCAGGAATATTAAAGAGAGAAATTTATATTTGCAAAAGTGAAAAAAAAAAATCCCACCGTGAGCAACAAGGTTACATAAATATCTTAAAAACTCAATATGTATGCACTTATTAAACAGTGTTTCAAGGGTTGACGGGAAATAAGGGAGTGAGAGATCCAACAAAAGGTCCCTGCGCACATGCAAAGTGGACATTGCGATATATGGTTGGCATGTTAATGTCCAAGCTCATACTAGAGTTTAACAACCCACTGGTGAGCTCTCATCAGGAGTATGTACACCTTCCAGGGCTCCTCTGTATGCATTTATATTTCTTAAAGAATACTGAAGTCACTTTATACGTGTTCAGCAGTCAAAAATCACAGAGTTCTTCCACTGCATATAAAACCTGTACTTTACTGCCAGTCCATTACTCACACCCTGTTGCCAATTTTTTATGGGAGACATAGAAAAACGTATTGTTGACTGATGTTTACACGATTTTCATTCTGAAATACTGGCTGCTTGTGTTTTACTGATGCACCTCAGCTCAGAACTGTGCAGTGAGAGTGCATGAGAATAAGAAAATATTAAACTGATGCATCTTAAAAGATTTGCAATCCACACACAAGAGGATGGCGGGGTCTTCCTGCAGCCTCCAGGAGACTGTTGACATGTTTGTATAAAAGATGAATTTTCTTTCTGAGTTAATTTGATTATTAAATAATTATTGATCAACATTTAGCCAGAAATCAAGTTGCAAACAGGTGACTGATCCACTAACAATGAGCAGCATTAGCGTTTTAAATAACATAAAGAGGTTAGAGCAGTTGTTCAGCAGCAAGAAGTTCTTGGGTTTGACACCCAGCTGGAGTCTTTCTGCATGGAGTTTGCATGTGCATGGTTGTTTTTCCTGGATAATTAATTCTTCTCACACAGACTGAAAACATGCAGTTTAGATTCATTGAGACTTTGAGTTAAGGAGTAATAAGGTTGTAAAAAAAGTGCACGTGTGTATGTACGTGGCCCCGTAATGAACTGGTGACTATCCAGGATGTAACTCATCTCTCGTCCAATCACTTCTGCAGACCAACACCAAACACAATGAATCAAATGATCAAAAAGAAGTTGGATGTTTATTCTGTAACTTTTTGACGTTTTGTTTTTCTGAAGGGAAATATCTAGTTTATTTTCTTCTACATGCAGACATGATTTTGCTTGTGTTGTGTTTTTCACAGCTGGTGTTCAGCAGATTTTAATATGAGGCTGTAAACAGTTCTGAGAAGAGTTTGAGGAGTCAAGTGTGACAAAAAAAATATTTGAATCACATCTACATAAACTTACAAATGCATGAGTTGGGATTCTGTGAGAAACAAGATGCAATTTTAGTTTTGTATATACACCTCATACAGACCTAAACATCTTATCACCGCACATATCCCAAATGGTTTAATCTTTATTATTCAATTTATACAAACCACAAATAATTCAATCAGTATAAAACACACAATTTAGGTGAATAAGTAATGCAACAATGCAGAAAAAATGTTTTCATCACTAATATTGTTGTTATTATTTCAGCATGAGAAAAAAAACATGTGTTTATATCTTTACACATACCATACCATACCATACCATACCATACCATACCATACCATACCATACCATACCATACCATACCATACCATACCATACCATACCATACCATACCATACCATACCATACAATACCATATTTATTTATAAAAGCGCTTTTAACATGGCATTACAACCAACCAAAGCGCTGCACAGGATAACACGACACAAAGCATGAAATATTCACAAGACTTTACACAAGACTTTAGATAAAATCAGGAAAAAAGAGCTGCAGTTAACGATTTGTTCTGATGTAGCTATTGACTGTATGTTAAAAACAAGCCATGCACTTTCAATCTCCTCAGAACTTGTGCTTTATTCTAATAGTTATAAAAGAAATTTGAATCAGATTGGAATTTATTGTTCTTTTAGGACATTTTCTGTCTCAAAAAATTCTCATCAAGAAACCTTGAAGGCACAGCTGTGCTGTCAGTCCGAGTACAGCTAATATCTGAGCTGTGACACACACAATCTTTTGATCTCTGTCTATCTCTAGTTCATCTAAAGTCAAGTTGAGTTCATGGTTCCTGTCTTTCTGCTCTCAGTTAAACCTTCATTTCATCTCGACAGCTTCTCTGACCGTTCATCCTCTTCAGACATGCTCGTTGCTTTATTTTCCTACATTCATTACTCTACAAGCCAGCGGCGTATCTGAACTTATTCCCTCTCAGGAGAGGTGACCTTCAGCGATGAGAATCTCAGCTGCTGAGAAGGTATTTCTATAGCTCAACTGCTCCTTATTTTCTTCTGTAGTTTCCATCTTCATCTCTGCGTGTCGACGTCCTTTGATTGAACACGAGCATCCTTCACCCTCCTCAACTCAAATGCTGCATCTGTATTATTTTATGTCTTGTTTGTTTCAATTTTTACAATTTCATTCACCCGCTTTCACAGAATAATGTGGCCCAAACTGAAATAGCCTCATTACATAAGCAATCTTCTTTGGAAAATTACATACTTTGATAAACAGAAATTATTGATTCCTACTTGGCAGCCTTCTCTCTGTGAGCAGCCGAGCTGGCGTACATGAGCTGATTTGGCTGTGTCACAGGATACAGACAGTTTGGTAGAGATGACTAAGTAATAAGCCCTGCCAAACAACCCAACAGAGGTTTTTTTATTTTTCGGGAACATAACACATAAGAATATAAAACGCAGTAAGTGAGCCAGTGAGATTTATATTGAATGGTTGAATGATTTTTCATTTTTTTGCAGCACATCGTCGTTCTCTGTTCTGCATGCACCCTGTAGCTCTTTTCACAGATGCGCACAAAGTGAGATAGAAAACATAAATTTAACACTCATCTGTATTCTGTCCATGCACCCCCAAAGTCAAGTCATTTCTCACACGATGCTTACGTAGGCAGTCTCTCGCTTATTTTATTTTCTGTTAAATTAATGTTGTAAACAAAGCTGCAGGAGAGTTCTGAAAGCAGCAAAAGCAGAACTAAATTAACTTCCATAAAATGAAGAGAAGGAAAACTGATCAAAAGACTGACTGTGGGATGATGGTGAGAAAAAGTGGCTAATCTTAAAAGTAGAGCTAAACCAATGAGCTGACGCTACATCTATAATTGTTTAATCCTCAGGCTGTGATTGAACCCTCGTTAACAGATTTCTTGTTTTATATCGGGTTGTGAAAATACAGCCTGTGTGTTTACACGAGCATGCCAGAGTTTATTTGCATGTGCACGCTTGTCTGACAGAAAAGGCAGAAGAAAATTCTGTGTGATCACACACTGAGGACAGATAATCACACCCCAGCAACACTGTTGCTGCCTAGAAAACCATGGGGGAGGGAAGGAGGAGGCGAGTGGATGCGGAGCGAGGGGAGCAGGATTATGTAAAGGAATAAACAGGAAGAAACAAACTCATGCACCTCCAAAGTTGATTTAAATGTTGATGTCATCTGTTTGTGGCTCATATGGTGCAACAGTTGTCCAACAACAGCTTGACTGGTGGTTTTAGTTCCATTTGATCAACGTAGAAATATTTGTGCAGAATAATTTCTAATATTCTTTTGAGTCATTCTCTTTGTTCAGAACTGTGAGAAGCGCAGAAGAAATCAGTTCAGTACACGGAAATAAACTCTACTAAGCTGGTTCTACAAGAGAGGACCCTGATAACTGAAAGCTCTACCTCCTATTCTACTTCTTGGAACTACAAGCAAACCTAAATTCTGAGAGCAAAATGCTTTGCTAGTAAAATATAGAACTATAAAGTCTTTCATAAAGGAGGAATAAATGGAGCTCTTCTTCTCTTCTTGCCATCCACTTGTGGTTTTGCACATCCTGTCTATTTTGCACTGACCTGTAATTTGTTGTAGAATACATGGCTCACTGCAGGTTCAGAGGTGAGCTCGACATGCTGCAGACGGTGTGTAAAAGACTAAAGAAAGCTTATTGGAATTTGTTTGTGCTGTAAAAACTCAAATGTATGAATATAGACCAGTTGCTGTTTATTAGAAGAGTTGATTGGTTGATTGTATGTGGAGTTTAATTGCATCTGTGCAGCATTCTGTGCATACTGCTTCCATGGTGACCAGCACACAGAATGATTTTCCTATGCATGTTATTCTAATCATTTCCTTTGAGAAATGTGGCCTTCTGCAAGATTCTTCAAGTAAATTTATTTTATGCACCAAGGATAGAAAAAAAAATGATTGCATGAATAATATATTTAATCTTGATTTGATTGTAAGTGGCAAAATGTAAATTATTCTTGTAGGCTTTAAAACACAACCCTTTTTATAAAATGTTGAAACTCTTGTTAGTTTTTCAAGTTTGAGCAACTGATGTAAAATAACATACATTTATTATGAGATATTGATTTATAATTTAAAACCTTTCATGGTATATTTTCCAAATGGACTGGATTGCAGCTGTTTAACTTTTATGGAAGTCTAATCGAACCCTCTAAGCAGACAGATGTAAATAAAACATCACATCAGTCCTGGAAGAGCTGAAAAGCCCCATTTCTGCATCATCTCAGTGTTGGTGCCTGTTGCAGGATCTTCAGCTGGAGGGCAAGCAGCTTGGATTGTTAAAAATATATGATAAAGTGTGTTTGAGTGTTTCAGTTTATATACTGTGGAGTGTTAAGTGTGTGTCATTATGCAGCTGTGTGTTTAGGTCAGTAGGTTTGTCCTGCAGTAGAGCTGGTGGATTCCCCAGAGGTCTTTGTACGATGGGGCAACATGACAGAACCTGATGGCCACAGCGGCGAACAGATGGTGGCGTGTGTTACTACGTCTGTGATAAAGCAGGGGTCACAGAAATCTGTTTATATGGTTGGGACACAGCCTTCCACCAAATGAGCACCCTAACTTAATGCTACCTGACAAACCACACTGTGGAGGAACAATGACCTTTTTAATTATTCCATAATCTGAGTGCAAGCATCTCAACGCTCTGTTTAATCTGTGACTGGTGCTCAACACTGAACACTGCTGAATGTTAAAAAGGTTAAATGTTAATCTGAAGAGCTTCACATCAAACATATTTAAATGTGTGTTTGTTTTTATATATTTTATGTAACCTTATAGATGTAATTAAATATATATTTTTTCCTTACAAAGCTTAAATGACAAAAGAAAGAGGATGTTTTATGTCTACATTCACAAGATAATCCCAATTTAACAGCTTAATAAGTTCAAAATTACAGCGCATGAAATTCAAAGTATTTTCTTCTAGCTGAAACAACATTCAGCTGTTTTTACAGGCTTAATCAGAGAGAAACAAAAAAGATTTCCATGTCAGATAAAATAAACGGTTAACAAAAATATTCTCAGTATTTCAGCCAGTTTGGGTTATAATTTGAAGATTTGTTTTTTAGATTGTGTTTAGTTGAACAAGCAGGAAATTAGATTTGTGTTATTTTTTTCCTCTTATAAGAAGCAAAGAGAAAATGTGTTGACACTCACAGAAGTAAAAAGGATAATTTGGAGAAAAAAAACAACAACTGCAGCTGCACCTCAAGCATCTATTCAGCTGTGAGCTTCATTCAGGGAAGTTCATCACCTTGTTAATTACAACAATCCCAATGTGCAAGAAAAAAATGTCACAATGCTTCAAATCTCATGAATGATCTGATTTATTCTTCAAAAATAAACTTTTTCTTTTTTTAAAAAAAAAAAAAATTCCTAAAAATTACAGTTTTTAGCACACATTGTATCTTAATCTTAATTGTTTACCATCAAAATAATAAAATATTTATTCTTGATTTAATTTTATGCAACTTTACCTGAACTACTGTAGACTGTCTTGTTGGACAGTGTAGCAGAAGACAACGCTGTTGTTTTTGAGGTCTGTCCACTGAGTAACACGGAGAACATACCGTGATACTGCAGCTCTCTAATGATTTAATTCACACCTTAGCAGCCAGGAACTTGGAGGTTATTTTGCCATGTGTCCCAGGAAAGATATAAATCTGCAGCCTGGAAGCCGGTCTTACGTTTGATGAATACAGCTGTTTTCCTGTTGTGCTCATCCAGTTGCTCTTGACTTTTTCCCATCTGCTCAGCCGGAGGTGATAAATGTGCATGTGTGCTGGAAGTGGTATGAAGTTTCACAGAGATACATACAGAGAAGCAGTACTCTGAATGTGCTATAGAAAAAAAAAAAGATATTAGTAATAGTTACTCCAACATACTGATACTCAGGATGGAACCTTCTATTCAGCTCTTATAGACTTCCTGTCGAGCTTTTTCATCTTTACAACCATGTTTCTGTGGGTTTTTTTTTCCCCTTTCCTCACACTCATAACTGAGTCATTGATTCTATCCGACAACAGAAGCACTAACATATTCACCTGACCAGCCTTTAAGCCACTGGAAACGGCCACGGGGCTGCTGATATACAGCACTGTGAGGTTTCCACAGTCAGGTGATTTTAGTTGGGACAGAATGATCACAAGGATCCAGCTAAATCCATATAGAGGATGTGATAACTGGCAGGATTCATACTTCTAATGAACATTACTGTCAGCTGAAATAATTATTTATTTAAAAAATTCAGGCCCATTTAGAGTGGAATTTAAAATGTTTTGAGTTTAGACTGAGACCAATGAAATAATTAAGTGACTCATGCTGCTGCATGATTTGTATTATTTTGCTAAATGACCTGTTAAACACTAAACAAGCTAATTATCCAATAGAGCTAATTATTCATTGCAGGAATATCACAGTTACTTCTAAATATCTATATCTGGGTTCTACAAAAACATCATTGAATTACTAGTATATTTACTGCAGCTACAGGCTTCTTTTCAAACAGTTTTTTTATGTTAGAGTGTTTTTCATAGTTTTTAGTGCAACTTTTCCTTTCCTACCTCTCTTCAGTGTTTCAGACAAAAAGAAAAATTTCCCTGCATTGATTTCCTGTTACTTTGTAACCAAAAATAGCACAGTATGTCGAGTCCCTTGTGTGAGCTTTTTCTGTTTCTAGACGTGCAAGCAGCCGGGGGCTGGGAGGCTGGGTGGGGGCAGGCTGTGGGCCAGGAATGGAAGAACGAAGCCGACAGTGAATGAGTCTGTGAGAGCCTCCCATGACAGTCAGTCCCAGACAAGGAGGCCAAATAAACAAGGAGCAAGTGAGCAAAGCACAAAGGCGTGCCCTACGCCTGCAGAGAGAAAATAGAAAGGGAGAGAGGATGAGGCTGAGGAAGAAGATGACCTAGCATGCAGGGGCTTCCGGATAGGCTAATGAATTTGGCCAGGTTCCAATGAAAAGCTGCATCAAACAGAGAAAAGGGACACTCCTGTTTGTCATGAACAAAGTCTGTTTTTTACTGTATCATAGAAGCTAAAAATCTAATTACATGTGATGGCTTCAGATGCTGCAGCAGAGAAAACAATCCCACTCCTGCTACTTACTGCCTGTACTGACTGAATCTTATGGTTATTCTATTTGAGCTGAGGGGTACATGTAGAGTCACTACTACATAGTTTGGTGCTGAAATAAGGAGAAATGAAGAGGCATTAGCAATATTGACCATATTCACAGATCTATATCCATTTTTGTTCCTGTCCTTGGTGAGTCTGGATGAAGTAGCTTCTTCATACCTTTCTGTTTTTATTTCTTCCTTTCCTTCTACCACCTCCTGCTCCTCCTTTACTCATCTAATACAGAGGGTCTGTACCAGCTGGGAGGTCCACATTGTGCTCCTCAGAGCAGCATTGAAGGACTGGATGATGCAGAGGTAGAATCCTGGTTATTTATCTTCCTACGCAGCCCCACTGCCACTCTGTTCCTCCCCTTCTTTCACGTTTATGTTCTAAACTATCTCTTTTTCCAATTCTGCTCCTTTTGTAGAGGAAATGTAAGACCCATGTGCTTCTCCTCGTGGTGCACGGAGGAAACATCTTGGACACAGCAGGCAGTGACCCAAGCACAAAGGCTGGTGATGTGGCCACGCTGGCCTCAGTGCTGGAGAAGGTGATGCGGGTTCATTTCCAGGCAGCGGCAGAGCATGTAATGATCAAACTGGTGCCATGTCCTGCTGTGTGTGCTGAAGCCTTCTCCTTAGTGTCCAAGTAAGTTTTATTACCAAAAACACACTGACCTCATTTACCACTGACATTTCAAATATCTCATCTGAACAGAAATCCAGAGATACATTTAAAGAAAGACATTATTAAGGGACTTTATGGGTTATAGAGGAATGGAAAATAGAAATTGAAAAAGGAACTAATATCTTCTATAAGTTATTTTAAATCTATTAAAGTGATTTGACTGGCATGCTGAGGTCTTCACCAAAAACTTCAATCCAATAAACACAATTATTATACTTTTTTTGTATCCTCTCATTTTACTTAAATGTCTCAATAATCTGTTAAAATGGCAAACTAATGCACAAACAACATCCAAAAGCATAAAATAATTAAATAATATAAGTTCCTGTAATTTTTTTGTAAATAAAAACTACATGTTTATTTATCAGCTTAATTATGTGTTGTTTCATGTCCTGCAGAGAAGAATGAAATACTTATAGTTGTAACCCTGACTCATCAACACTGGCATCTGATTGGTCAACCTGCACAGCCGCTCAGGACAGATTCCTAAAAATTTGATCCATGCAGAGTCAGTTTGCGCAGTCTGGTGGCATTCATTTGTATTTTTCTTTAGTTATGTTACAGCAACGGCATAGTTACTGATCATTCTAGGTGTAGATTGAGAGATGACAATGGATGGAATACAAACTGTTACAGCTTAAATAGAAAAATGGGATCTTTCCTCTACTTTGTGCTGCTGTTCACTATGAACCACAACTGTGTGAGTTTTATGGTTTTGTTAGTCGGAGGGATGAAGGGGTGGGTGGGAGATAGACTCTATAGAGGAAAACTGAAGTTGTGGTGTTGTATGTAATGACTTGTAGCCAGTAAGCTAAGTGGACAGTGTCTAGGGTGCGACGCTCTAGAAGATGGCTTCCTGTGAAGCAGCAGAGAGATCAGCTGGTGGAGCAGTTTGATGAAGATGGTCGCACAAAATGGAGAAAATTGTGTCTGGTTGGGGATGCTGTTGTGGTGCCTGTGTTCAGCAGTTATCAAGAGTTATCGGAGGAGAATACTGACCAGAAACTGCACTGCAGGTAACTTGCAAGTCACACCGCTGCACCTCTCAGACCACTTCCTGATTAAATTCTGCATCTCCATCCCTTACGTACCTAACGCAAAAGTAAAGACTGTCTCCTACCGCAGAAACCTTCAATCTCTCACTCCCTCGCAGCTATCGGAGCATGTCTGCTCCTCCCTCCCTTCCTACTCGGTGCTCTCAACTCTGCCTGTAAATGACGCAACAGAGACGCTCTGCTCCTCACTAGCTTCTTCTCTGGACGAAGTCTGCCCTCGTGTGTCAAAGCTGGCCGCCCGGCAGCGTCCTAGTCCGTGGCTCACAGACACTCTGAGGGATCACAGAGCTGGTCTGAGAGCAGCTGAAAGGAAATGGCGCAAATCCAAAAATCTCTCTGACTTGTCCGAATACCAGCAAAAGCTCTCTAGCTTCACATCCTGCTTAAAGGCTGCCAAGATAGCTTTTTATCAAAACAAAATCCAAAATGCTCCTAGCATGGGAAAACTATTCAAGACATTCAATACTCTTATCCGTCCTCCACCTGCTCAGCCACCCACCGGGCTGACTGCAGACATGTTCGCCACCTACTTCACCGACAAAATCGCCTCCATTAAAAATCAGTTTTCTGAGCCTGACAATCACAGTCTGGTCCATCCTTCCTCCGGTCAATCGCTCTGCTCCTTCCGCTTACTGAATGAGGACGAAGTCTCCCGACTCGTAGTGGAATCTAATCCAACCACGTGTCCTCTGGATCCGATTCCTACAGATATCCTGCTGAGCATTCTTCCTGCTGTCAAACCTGCAATAACCCACATTATAAACTCTTCCATG
>SSNP01000017.1:1785095-1891368 GCA_006937955.1 Pachypanchax playfairii | reverse complement strand
AAAAAATTGATACACTTGATGTATCAGCGTCGGAATTAAACTGGACTCCAAACAGTCCGCCTCCTTATATTTTTTTCCTTCTCTTTGAATTCTTGCTTGTATGTTCTCTCAATGTAAGTCGCTTTGGATAAAAGCGTCTGCTAAATGACAGTAGTAGTAGTAGTAGTAGAGAATAAGATAGATATCTGGGACCTTCATGCCCTCAAAGGACTACAGCAATGATGAAGATGAAGAGCAAATGAGGGAAGACTTCAGAAGTCTTCTTCTCTTTCCTTACAGAGGAAGCAGACAAGGGGGTATTACTACCAGGATCCTGCAATAGAAAGCTACTGGTGATGACTGAAAGGCAGAAGGTATCAAGTCTTGAGTAGATTTGATGATGTTCCTGGCAGAAACAAGGAGCGCATCTGAACCTGGAGGTGAAAGTTTGTGGCGATGAAACAGTCTCACCTTGTTATCAGAACGGCTGAAAGAAATCCCATTTAGTCTCAGGGCACATTGAAGTTGTGTCACAGTCCAGTTTCTATGGTCAAGGTGAGAGGCCCGGCCTGGACACTGTCATTGATTTCTCACAGCTCTGCTGGTGTTGTGTGTTGATGTGCTTGGAGATTGGAGGAGCTGATTTCCGTGTCTTACAGCCAACGACCGCTGCTCCTGAATCTTAAAGAAGGAAGAGAATCACCTTGAGATCGATGCAGACAATGTTTACAATAAAGCTGAAGAACATGAGCTATGAAGCAAACGGCTTTGATACGAGACTTAGCTGATATCCAGCGGTGAAGAGGAAACTTTGAGGCTAAGTCGTTGCCAGACTCAGACAGATTGATCTAGAGAGAACTGTCTAGATCTGTGATGAGCAGCTGCTGTCTGCAAGAATAGAAAAGTTTAGAAACTGCTGTACTCGTATTTGTACATCAAAATTAACAAGATAAACAGTGAAGAAGATTTAAGTCGACTGCTGGATAGTTAAAAGATGTGGTTGAGGAGTGGACCTAAGTTAACATATTAATATCATGAATGAGAAAACAGTCTGTTTTGGGCAGCAACAGCTTAGATGTTAGTGAAGATGGAAAAGATTGTGAGAAAGAGGCTCCTGGAGAATCTCATACATTTTAGGATGATATACAAACATGTATGATGACTCAACCTACCCGAACAAACTGTAAAGGCTGCTCTGTTCCAAAAGTCCGACAGTGGTTTGACACGGAAGCATCATTTCTGAGAAAATGCATTTACCTATAGAGGTAGAAACATAACAAGTTTGGTCTTCCCTCATAATATAGTCTGTTTTTTTTTTTTTTGCAAATATAAAAAGTTTGTGTCATAAAAAACCCAAACATTTATCCCTGTATGTTGGAATAAAACTCATCAAAAAAAAATCCTGTAACTAAGGTCGTATTATTCCAGCAGGGCTCAGCCTGTAGAAAACTACATGAAGCAGTAAAATTTATGAACACCAGTCCCGGACACCATCGGACTATAAATCCGACTATCTTTTCTGCTTTCCCTTTAAAGAAAAACAGGTGGGCACTAATTTTGTATTTGAGAACCTTCACATTAAAAATCAATAAGCAAGACAGTGTGACCCTTATAATATCACTTGTAGACAAAATATATGAAGGAGGATGTCGTTATCACTTAAATCAACAACGCTCTCAAAGGCTGAGACTCAAGAAGGGAGTCAAGAACCCGAGACATGGATCTATATTCATCCTTTTCAAATTCTATCTTCGTAGATGAAGAATCCTTTACTTGTTATTCAGGTAGATTAAATGAAAACAGGTTATTTGAAGACGTTCTAATCAGCAAGCAGCACTTTATAGAAAGACTTAAATCCCACTTGACAGATACAAACCAACAATAACAAAAGCTCATCACATAAAGTCTCATCAAGTAAAGCCATGTGATATTTGTCTTGTCGTGTGCCGCCATGAATGAGTCCAATTCATCAAAATGAGACATTGTGTTTAATTAGATAGATTGTTTCTCAAGCACACACATCACTTTCATTTCCTCTTGACTTCTTCGAGTCAGTCTACCTACAATGTACAATTTTGCCAAAATAAGATACATTTTTTTTTTAAAGAAAATGTAGCAAATTTTCAGTTTTGATAGAAACACCCTAAAAAACAGAAAATCTATCTTATTTTTGAGACACTTATTTGTAAGTTTCTGAGAGCTCTTCATCTTTAACGGCATTAGTATTTTCCTCAAAATCTTTCTGTAGTTAATCCTGTATGTATGCTCTGCCCCCTGCTGGAGGATCTGAATACTACAAGTGGCAAGTTATTCTAAAATTACAATTACATAACTTTAATATAATTATAATTATCCAATAGATAGTTAAATAATAAATATTTAACTTCGAACTTTTATTTAATGTATCTGGCTTTAAAATGCGAATTGATACAAAAGCAACAACAAAGCAGTTTGTATCTTTACTGTTTTAGGAAACACTTTAAAGAGGCCATTTCATGCAAATTTCAGGACTTTGTGGTTATTTCTAAGTATTAACCAGTAATATGTTATATCTAAAAAAACATTAGGAAACACTGATTAACAGACCTTTCAATCTCTCTGCGTCAAAATTCGTCTGGTTCCGTCAGGCCTCGAGCAGCAGCTCGTTCATATTCATTATTCGAATTTGCTGGACTTAGATTGGCTAACAAACTAGCCTATGAGAGCAAGGTATACTGTTTCCTGCCCCGCTGCACATGGCAACAGTAGACGTTCTCTCTTCCTGTTTGTTACGTCTTAGTAGTTTGAGACATTTAAACTGAAGTTGTTGACCTGTTTTCACACCGACTACGAAGGTAAGAACACCTGTGGAGCTAAAATATTCAACAGAAACCTCAGAAAAAACGTTTTTAAAGGAAGGGCCTCTTTAAGATTCCGTTAAATTCTGCAAGCCTTTAGGCACAAACAGTAAGGTGCAAAAATAACATGCTGACTAAAGTTTCAAAGGTTAATTGAGAAAACACATTGACCAAAGGTTTCTAAACAGTTAACAGTTAATTATTATGCTGAGGAGATTCTTCAGCCCTCGAAAGTATGTAGAATATTAAACTCCTAACCTTTTTAAATACAGCTCTTAATTGTGAAAGGGCCGACCCTCGAGTGAATAGCTAATTTACAATTACATAGTTTCTATTGATCCTGAGGCATCTTTGACATGTGCAGTGATGTGTTTAGGTAATTACCTAAAGTACTTTGTATTCAGTAGTTGAATTGGTTTCAAAATAAAAGGTAAAAGCATGTCTGTGTTTATCTTTCTCTTTTGTCTTGTCTGCTGCCTTTGCAGACAGTTGCTGAAGCAGAACTAATGATTTCATTTCACATTTTATGTCACTTGTCCCAGTGGTCATCGGTTTTTATCTCTGACAGCATCAATTAATTTTCACTGCTCTCCAATTATATGCAGAGGATGTTTTTGTCTGAACTGCCACTAATCACCGACGCTGACAGAAAATGTTTGGAAGTCAAGTCGAGGCTTCTCCGTGGTTTTGTGACTGATGTTAGCACCGAAAGGAAGGAGAGTGTAACGAGAGTTGAGTAGTGTGACCACTTGGCAGTTTGACATCTACTTGGCTTCTTGCACATATGAAATATTCAAAACAACAATCTCCCATTGGACCTGAGCATCACACACTCACACACACACAACTTAAACTAAAACATGCACAGAATTGTGTTCAAGAGACTTTCAAATGAAAACGCTGTCATGACAGATGGATTGTTGGTTTGTGTATTTAATTTCAGTGGACGTTTTCCATTTATTTCTTTATTTATTGCAAAGATTCAGTCTGTCCTTATCCTTGAAATGCTGCTTTAGTTTAATTACTCAGTGTTCTTCCTTGGTTTTCAAATTCACTTTATTAGCTTATTGTTCTGAATGCATCTGTAAGATTATTGCACCAGCTCAGTAATTTTAACCCCTTGCATGCACTTGAGCAATCAGCAAACTGTGAAGACTCTAAACTCTACAACACTTGCACATAATAATAATAAAGGTCCACGTTTGCGTGGCTCAGGATCACTTTAGATTCATATAAAATAATTACATTTTTAAGATTTTATTGGTTCTCTTTACAGAAAAACCACCTACATTCTGAACAAATTCTTCATTGTACCGAGCAGCAACCACTAGTAATTTTAACACATGAACTTTATTCATGTTCATGTTGAAGTTGCTGCTAGTGGCTCATTAGCAGCCTCATAGCAACAGCACGTCTGTGTCTCTTACAGATTCTTTAGAAGACATGTGGAGTAGAAAGTAGGTCCCAAAATGACAGTCCCCATGTAAAAAAATATAAACAGAATGGTGTGTGAACCATCTGGTGTAAATGTAAATTTCCATCTGTCTACAATGTTTTATGTGAGACATGTGACAAGTTAAAAAGATCTTTGTAGGTTTGAAGAGAACGTTCTGAGCTCAGTGGAAGTTTGGATGTGTGTGCTCTGCTTTCTGGGGGAATTTGAGAGAAGTCCTTTAGCAGTGAGAGACAAACCGACTGATGATCGGATCCCACATTGTGATATATTTTTGCACAGGTTTTTCCAAAGTTGAGGGAAGAAGTAGAGGCATGTTACAGATAAATAGCAAGATGTTTTGTTGCAACAAATACAAGCTGTAATTCTAAAATGACCGTGATCTAATTTCAATCTCTTCAAGGTGAGATCTCTTTTGATGCTCTAATTTCCAAACAGCTGATTAAAAATCTCCTGACGACAAACAAGATTTAAACGCTGTTTCACCCTCAAGTTTAATTAAACAAAGGCTGCATTCCTCCCCAGATGGCTCCTGATTCTGTACATCCTCTCACAATATGTGCAGTCAGTAGGCATTCATACACACCCACACTCACTCTTTTGTTATTTAACACTGTGCGCTCTAATGACAGTGTTGGACTTGTGGGTGTGCAGAGACTCATTTATTTGAATGCCAACATAAACATGTAAGCAATAGGCAGCCACCGGGAGAGGAATTGTGGCTGTGTGGATAATTTCCTCTCACTCTAGGTAACACTTTAGCTGAAATATCACACCTCGGAGCCAATGTGGCAAAACCTCTTAGCACTTTGGAGACAAACTTCCACATAAACAAACCTTGGACTGATTTCTTTGTAGGTTTTGATGTATTGTTGGTCCCAACAGAGAATGAACTTGTTTTTTTTTTGTTTGTCCTTGATGCTGTGGTTATAGAAGGTCTTTGTGCTCCGAGGGATGCAGTAGAGCTCATTATTCCAGCAGCTCTGTCTGCTTGTATGATCACACCAGTGCTGCTGGCTATTGGCTAGGTGTCAAAAGATAAATGTGTACTCTGTGAACAAATTGATCACACACAAAATATGGTTGAGCAAAGCAGCAAATGTACAAAATGAGGCTATAGTGTGTGCAATTAGTAGCAATGGGGAAGAGCAGGATAGAAAATGCAACAGATTCCTGTTTCAGCATTTTAAACCATCAGTTGTCTGTTCAGGAAGTCCATTTATTCCTCTGCGCCATGACTGACCTCTACTAAGGCGGCGGTGGAGGGGGGGGTTCGTTACACAAGACACTAGTGGTTGGAGAGCTACTTATTCAACACCTACTTTTTAATTAGGGAAGCTTTGCCGGTGCCATTGCTTGTTTATGTTAATTGCTCACAAACTGTACATGCCAAGACAGCCATCATGATGCATGGAGGGCATGAAATCTTACAGACTTCTGAGTTTCTCAGTTTGTCATTCTAATGCAAAAGGAAGGAGGGTGGCGAATGGCTCTATAGATTAAATCTCAAGGTTATCCTCCAAGAGATGAGGCTGATTCTATAATCGGGTCGCTCGGCTTTATCCTTTTTTTTTTTTTTGCCCAGCTGTTGTTAATGGATCGCTTCATCATCCCAGAAAACTTTGAGGAAGACTTTAGAGCGTCTCTGACTATAGAAACAGTGTTATAATTAATCCTCATCAGGGTGCCATTGAGGACATTTGACAGGGTGACACAGTTGATAAAGATCTGTAAACCACCATAAAGTCGCAAATTAGGCTTATTTTTCTGAAATCTCATCACATAAACTGTGTTGACGTTTTAAAAAAAACTTGTTTTTGTTTTACATTTTGCATATTATCATTAATTCAAGCAATAAAAACAAGGTAGCTCATCCCACATAAACAAATGATCTATTTCTTGAAAGATTGGGGGCAGCTTCGTCACAAAGACTTTATGCAAACTCTGCTGCAAGTGAGGAAACTGTTGATGTGATTCATCTAGAAAAATCCCACCCAAGCACTACATTTGAACCATCTACCATAATTTAAATTATAACAGTTTTGAAAACATTTTGGCAAGCATGCTATTAATTAGATAATGTACAAGCATGCAACAAAAAGCTTCATTAGTGACAAGTTTGCTCAGTGTGAGGAAACTCAAGTTTTAAGTGTTTCGTTATCACTATTAAATGTAAAAATGTTGTTTAAAATGACAATAATTGGACCAAATTAATTAAAATTATTAATGCAGTAAAACATGCAACATTTACCAAAGTTTTACCTCCAAACTGCAAATAAACCAGACTATGTAAAACAGTTCGTGGTAATGACACCTACAGGTGCTTACATAATCAAGCAATTAATGCAATGCAAATGAGTCGCGTCTCACCCGACACTGTTAGAGCAACACAGCAGGTGTTAAACCCTGGTTCTTGTCCAGGGGATTGTGAATCAGCCCAGGGGTGGAATTGTACTTTGAATAATAATCTTTTTCTCTCTTCTTTTTTGAGGTATTGTTAGATGAGTCTGTTTTTTGGGAGGGTTTGAGAAAACAACAGCTGTTAACAAGAAATAAGATCAACCTGCAGTGGCTCTTATTAGGGATCGTGGGACGTCTCATTTCTCAGCTCCTAAACTGAATCAATAAGCAGCTAATAAACAAGTTACTGTGGGTTAAATTACAAGGTAACCTATTAGTTTTTTTTTCTTATCTTGCTGCTTCTGTTGAAGGTGTAAAACCAATGCTATGCAGACAAATGTGTGACGTTCACGCACTACAGTCTATGTTCTGTGAGGTAAACAACCGCAGCATCCTCAGGAGGAACGTCTAGTTCTTGCTCATTAAGGGCAATTAGTGCAGCTGAAAACAAGTAGGAGTGAAACCACATAAGAAACTCCCTGAACAGGGAGCAGGCTTCATAGACAGTGTAAATCATGAAAATTATCATTGTAATGATTAAGATTTAATACTTTCCAAGTTAAAATGACAATGCTTTGTTTGTGAGGAGCAGATATTCACTCATTTTGATTTTGCTTGGACAGCAGGCTGATCAGATTTTTAAATCTAAAGTTCTTAGAAGACTTTCCACTAACAAAGAGGTGGGATTTGTGTCTCCAGACATCTCTAACGTGTCTAGGTGGGTTGCTGTGGTAACAAGGATGACGTCAATGACTGGTCACATCACTTTGATTGGCTTGTTTGTTTGGTCTGGGTGTTTCTTCTGGACTTCTGGACCCAGTTAATTTCTTGTGTGGTTACAGAAGCCTATAAATTGTATTTTTTCACCCCCGACTGAGAGCATGCATGGTTTCAGAAAATCTAAGCACCCTCCTAAAATAAATTTGAATCATGAGAACACTGAAAATAGTCTATGGGTTTAAAATCACTCCTTGAAAATCCTTACTTTATCCTGCTAAAAGCTTCCGCTTCATATTATCGCATAAATAAAAAACAAAGTTAGAGCTGTGGTCTATGTGAGTGTTTCAGCTCTACACTCAGCGTGAGCTCTAGCTGAGTGGAAGTGGCAGGGCTGAGTACTTGTAGAGCTCTTGATTATGGAACTGGTTGTGCATGTGAGACTCCAGCACACCTGTGTCCAGTCCCTAAAGTCAGAAAAACACACAGAGGAGAGAAAAAATGTTGCTTCAGAACATCGAGAGGCTAAAGGTGGCAATGAATAAGAGAGGAGTTGGTAGGAAATGGAGATGTCCATGTGAAAAGTGTCAGATTGTTTTTTTTTTTCTTTACGTTTTGAGTTTTTTTTGTAGTTGCATATAGGACATAGTTTATGGAGGCAAAAAAAATGTTTACAAACCCTAATTTTTAAAGTAAATGCACATTATATAGCATGAGAAGATCCGATACAGTGAAAATTTTACTTATTTAACTGACCTCACAGTCTGTTGTATCAGTTGCTCAACACTAAAACACATTTCGACAAGCTTTTCTTCATTTTTCCTTTCATAAAAGGTGAAAAGCACTGGTTTTATTTCTTACTTAATGTTTTCTTGCCACTCAGAATGCAACACCAGCTGCAGAGACAAGATTAACCAAAGCCAAGTTCAAACCAAATTGCACACTTTATGTTTGCACACATTTTTTTTCATCTTTTTCGTAAGCAAATGAAAAAAAAGATTTCAAATGAAATGTACTTTAAACATGTTTAACAATATTAATAGCGTACAAAACAATCAAACATAAAAATCAACAAAATTATTGTAATAATGACATTAATAACCATCTACTCTATAGACTGTAATTCAGATAAACAAAAACAGAAAAACAAGGTGTCAGCTGCCACATCAAGTAATTTTCATGTAAAGAAATTATTTGCAGTTTAACATGTTTAACCCTAATTTATTCAGTCTGAACCTTTTTTTATTTGCTCTATATAGAATTGAAAGTGTTGCATTAGTCAGTACATTATTAATGATGAGATCCTGTCAGACCATATATTTAAAATAAAATCTTATTTTTATAAAAAAAATCTTAGAATTCACTCTGAATTTTGTTTGTTTTTTCTCATACTGTCTCACATTTACTGCAGGTCCACAGTAACACCTCATGTTCATGTTGCTACTCCTTGCTTGGTCCATGTGATTCATCCCCTCACTTAATTAGTCTCTGATGTATTAATTATCAAGTTTCTCATTAGTCACTTTCAGACACGTTACGTATTTATCATGGAGAAAAGGATATTTCAGAATAAAAGGTTAGTTAAACATCTAGTTATCATCTTAAAAAAATATTTACCTTAAAATAGCAAAAAAGAAGTGCTGCATAAAACCCAGTAAGGCTCAAATAAGTTTGAAATTAAAAGGAAATAAGCTAATTGGTCAAGAAGAGAAAATGGGAGATATTCGCGTTTCCTTGACTTAGCTTGTTTGGCTCATCTGACCTCAGCCCAGTGTGTCTTATTCTCTTTTAAATTATGTTTTTAGGTGTGTGTTTGTGTGTGAGTGCGGGAAGATGTATGTTGTGAAGGGGCTTTATTGTGTGAATAATATTTATTTCTGGGGATTGGGAGGGAATGTGGGTATGTGGGGCCTTTTTTATTTTTATTTTATTTTGTAAAGCACTTTGAGCTGCATTTCGTGCATGATTAAGTGCTATATAAATAAAGTTTTGATTTGATTTGATATTACAGCATCTAAAGATAATTAGAGAGTCAAGGAGGAAAACTGAAAATCAATGCTAAACATAAACGTGCTCATTGTTAGTTTTTACCAGCATTTACTGACTCAACAGTAAATGTGAGTGTCATGAGTGTCATGTTATTGTAGTACCTAGAGCCAAATACATGTATTCATCCCAATCAAACAAACTGTTTTAGATGTTTATTTTCAGGTATTTTAGATGTGAACTGAAGGATCTAATGACCCAAAAATATATGTTTATACATTTGTTGCTCTTTAACAACTAACTGAGCTTTTATCGCTTCATGTTAAACATCAGGGTTGGAAACATGTTGACTTATAGTGTGAGAGGTCCTGAGTTTAGATACTAGACGAAAACCCAAATATGTTGCCATCCCTAAACCAAACAACTCATCACATGCACCAAACAGTAAAATCTGCTTGTAGTTTGGAGACATGATGATAAACAGACATGCAGGAGGGAAGTTCTGACTTTTAAATGCTCTCTACAACTTGATTCCTCACCGTCCCTCTTAGAGGTCATTCTACAAATTTTCTTTCTGAGGCCTTTGAGGTGTTTGCTTCATTTTACTTTGTGCATTTTTATGTTTCTTTCACAGGCTACTGAAAACATTTTTAATCTGAAAAGCTAGATGATAGATTTTCTGTTGGGGTGTGTTTCAGAAGCTTGAATAGGCTGAAGTTTTAAATCCATCTGCATGAGTGTCGGATGCAAACATCTGCCCTCCAACGCTGATCTGTCAGTGTGATGTGACGGTGGCGGCTGTGGAGGTGAATTTATCGTCTTTAGATGTCAGAGACTGACGACTAAATGTCACCATTCTTGAAGCACAACAATCACACAGTGGATTTTTTTTTTTAAATCTGCAACATGAAGTTTTATCGTTTCTACAGAAGTTATTAGGACAACGATGTTGGTGCCTTTCTAACAAATAATAATGAAGCTGTATCTTTTTTTAATACTGGAGACTTTGTCATCATTGAGGCTTAAAGTGCTTAAATTACTTGACAAGGCAATAATACTCACAAAATTCTAAATAAAAGTGATAAATTGTCAAATTAAAAAAGAGGGTGAAAGCCATGCAGTTGGGCATTTGATGTCAAATAAACCAAAATTATAAACATTTGTAATTTCCAAAATCAACAAGTAGTGAAATAAAAAGCTAAGCTAAGCTAGATTGGTGATGTTTATCTTAGACAGTCTCATGCGTAAACTTCTAACATACAGGTATGTAACATTTTCTCATGACTTCTACCTGAGATCATCCAGCCGTGACTCTGCTGTGTCCGTCTGTTAGGGATGTGCGGATCGATACTAAAAGATCGATACTTCCGATTCCAGCTTTTTATGTTTTGGAATCGATTATCTTATTAAAATATCGAAATTTTAGTACTTTTAAGTCAATATGTAGTTTGTCATTAACTGGAAAATTGTATAAATAATGCTCAGTTGGTCGGAACTACTTCTTCTTCCGCCTAGCAAAGTGCGTGACGTTACAGTATAAAAGCAGAAGGACGCAGAGCGAATTAACACGGTAGAACAAACACCGTCGTGTTTGGAGCAACTTGTGTTGGAGTGTCCCAAACAGCATTGATGCAGTACGTAACGTGTATGAAGACTGTGAGTTGTTCACCGGTAGCACGTTATGTGCTTTTACACTGGCAGGACCTGTGGAGGAAGTCTACTGGGTGTACTATCAAAATAAAAGCATTAACTTCCAGTCAAGCGTTACAGATGGTGTGTGGAATATTAACTTTCCTTCTCCAAATGGATGCAGTAACTCAGTGTTCCTGCCCTTAAAATGACTGAACCAACACCTGGAAACACTATAAACATGAAACATTTAAAAATAAATCATTAGACAGCATATGAAGATGTCATGATCAGAGAGAGGAGAGATAAGGTGCTGCGAGGGTGAAACAGACGTCCCGCTTGAAACCCTTCAAGGATCCAAGTAGGACAGAATGTGGAGTTGTTGAGACTTTTTGCACCATTTCGTAATTGGTGAAAGTGTTTTAAATCATCTGGTATATAGGAATTTATTTGTTGTAGACAAATGAGAACAGTCACCTTAAATAAACTAATTTTAAAATGCAATTTTTAAAAAAGAAAAATTTTTTTTTTGCAAAGTATCGGATCGGTATCGCCAATACTGGTCTGAAATTTACTTGGTATCGGATCGGAAAGAAAATTTGTAGTATGGCACATCACTACCGTCTGTGTTGTGAGCTGTCCCTGACGGCTGACATGTTTTAGCCATGAAGTTGTATTTTTGATTCTTTCTGCAATCGGAGCATGTGATGGATGGTGACAAGGTGACTGCTCAAGGAGACTGTGAAGAGCAGTGCTTTTACTTTATCCCCATGTTGTCACATGGAGAGTCTTGTTAGATCTGTATGTGCGCTGACACTCTCACAAACACACATCCATTACTGTCTAAACAGCAGTAAAGACAGACGCTTGTCGCAGGACATAAGCTTGAGGTGACATTGTTCTGCTGCAGCTTTGTGTCCACAAACCAGATGGAATGCAAGGTCAACATTATAAAAAACTCTTAATGTTTTGAAACTCCTTTAAGACTCATTTAAATGTCTTCAGTCTTTAAATTGTCTCTATTTCCAAACAGAAGATTGTTTTATATCAGATGTTACAATCTGACTCATCTTGATTTCTTTGATCTTTTTCAGTTTGAACCCTTACAGTTATGATGAGAGCTGCGTTTCCAGCAGCGTTGACCACCTGCCTCTGGCCGCTCTTCCGCTTCTGGCCATTGTCTCTCCACGTTACCAGGACGCCGTGGCGACCGTCATCAACCGGGCCAACCAGGTTTATCGCAGTTTCCTTCAGTCGGAAGATGGCCTGGGCTTCACCGGGCAGGTCAGTGATGTATTCTGTTTAAATAAAGAAAAAGTGCATTTTTTTGTGTTGATATTGATGTTCTATGAGCAGAGAAATAAAAACCTCTTATTTTTCTGTGATATATGGCTGCTGTTGTAGCAAAACATGTTTAGAGCTTCAGACCTCCATTACCACTTATTCCTCTGTCGTTCACTATAACTGCAAGGCTTTTTATGACAGCTTGTATTTTCAAATGAGGCAATAATCTGTGTGAAGACTGTGAATGTGATTTTCGGCATTAGACTTGAGCTCTGGAAGTCTCTTTGTTTATTTTAAATCATAAAGCCATTTTAGAAATAATCATAAAGTGAAATAGCCCCTCCGCTGTACACATGTTTTTTCATTAGCGTGTATCGTTTCATTATTAGCTGCTATGGCTGTAGCGCCTGATTGAAATGACATGTTACTCAGGCATTATTGAATAAGAGCCCTCAGTCAAAACCATTTTGATTAGCCATTTATTCACAAAAACCTGACAAAAACCCCCTTCAGTGATTTTATTTATGAATATTTTTCAATTTTATCTTACTATTATGTACTGATAGAGACATCAGATAGTTTTCAGTGTCTCTCACTCACTTTGTTCTTTATACCATGTAATTTAATCTCTCCCGTCTGTTTTAGGTGTATTTTTTTTCTTATGACACTGTTAACTAGTAATTATATTTCTTCTAATCACTTGTGGAGATAAACATTCCCACACCTACACTTTGAGTTCAACTGCAGCGTCTATGATGCTCAGCAAAACATATTACTAATCATGTTTTCAGGCTCATCTCTCATTAACTCATGTTTTAAAAATAATATTGGACTTCTATAATAGTTGTGGAATTCATAAGAGGTTTGTTCAAATTTGCTGCGGCAGATGTTTTAGCTGATCGAACGTTTTGCAATATTAGATTAGATCATTTGAAATAGACACGGAAGCTTTTGAAGTTCTAAATATGTTGTTCACACTCCAGTTATTATTATTTATGTTGTTAACCCTATAATGCCTCTTGTATCATATTTGCTACATAGTTTTGATCATTTCTAACATGGTTGCTCCCAGTAAATGATCCACTTGCCTTTTTTTCAGGTTAAATCATCATTATTATATGGATGAATGCATTATTATTAGCTCATTTTTTATATTACAATTAAACCGTAATAATAAATGTGATACAAAAAATCTATTATAAATAACATGATACAGCAAAAAACGTTTGTGAATTTTGTTCTAAGGCTTCGTAAACGTCTCAGTTCCAAATAATCAGAATTTTCTGGCTATTGTTTAATAAGTTGGGTCTTACAGGGTTAAACATAAATGATTTTCTATATTGCAATGCACAGAGTAAATGAAGGGAAAGCTTTCTACTGTAAAACAAAAAATAAGTAACTTTTCAAAACCCTGTGGTAGATTCAACGTATTCTTCATTTTGCCAGCAGTCATAGAATCTGATTTCAAACACACCGAGTTTTTTTATGATCTACTTCTGCGTATGGGGTTAGGATGCATTGAGTGTCACGCCCTTCTGTCTCACTGAGATACGCTCATAAATCTCTGAAGCCGTTCCCGCCGCTGACTGAAGGCATCACATGAAGAGATTGTTGAAATTGTTTTCTGAGCAGGTCTGCCTGATGGGTGACTGCGTGGGCGGAGTGCTGTGCTTTGACGCTTTGTGCTTCAGCAACCACCCGAGGCCCGGCAGCCCCAACAATAACAGCAGCAGAAACAACAGCACTGAGAGCTTGAAGGTAGGAGCTCAATGTTACAGTAATGACAAACTGATGGTCCACAGGTGTGTGTGAGTGTGTGTGGGCGGACATCCCTCTGGTTTTACTTCAGACGATCACATTTACATGCTTTTGTTACTTATTGTTTCAGCCAGTGGATTAAATTCCTGCAAGAGAGAAAAAAACAGATAGTGGCAACGTCCTTGCCACAACTTTGTGCTCTGAGTGAACAAAAAAAGCAGCTTCCTGCTGTGTCGATTCTCTGGTTTCCTTTACTAAATGCTCTTTAGCTGCATCAGTGTCCTCCAGTGGCAGTACCCTTGATACTAAAGCATCTAACACAAATTTGTAAACATGAATAATTGTTTTTTTTTTACATCTGTGCCTCTGTAATTAGTTTTCATGGTTGATTGGGATCTCAATTTTTAATCATCATAAGATTTCTGCTAAAGTTTTGAACTACAGTAGCTTGTTTTTATGTTGTTTCCTCGCTGTAGACTGTTGCAACATACCCATGTTTTCTTCTTCCCCCCTTTTTCATTTAGATCCACCCACTTTTAATAGATACACTCTTGCACTGACACATTTTCTCCCTCCCACACTCCACAGTTCACCTGGGAAAACACATCAACTCCCCTCATGTTGTGCCATTTCCTGCCATGACTGGAGCTTTTGTAGTAAGTCGCACACTCTCCTCTTTTTTTCAGGATAACACAGGTCGATTGAGAGAGTCCAGTCCTAGTTTAAGTTCCAGCAAGAGACTGAGTAAGAGCAACATCGATATTTCTGCACCCAATGAAGGCCAAAGCGGCTCTTCGCTCAGCCGCAAACAGAGTGACTCGTATGATGGAGACACCTCGTCGACTGGACAGCACAACTTTTTCTCCAGGTGATGCAGAAACTCAACTAACATCTAGAGGATTTAATATATTTAGGATGATTTAGTGTCCGAGCAAACCCAGTCAAGACTTTGCTGGGAGTTTGCAGAGAGTTTCAGGTTTCCTCCCACAGACTAAAAATATTCATGACAGGTTTATTGTCAACTCTGCATTTTCCCTACGAGTGAGTGTGTGAATGGTTGTTTGTGTCTGTGTGGCTCTGTGATGGATTGGCAACCTGTCCGAGGTGTAACCCCGCCTCTCGCCCAATGACCGCTAGAGATAGAAACCAGCCCCCTCACAGCTCTGAGCAGGAACACGTGGGCTTTGAAAATAGATGGATATTTATTCTTTTACATTTTTTCACCATGAATGGATGGATTCTTTGATGGATGGTGATGTTATCTGACTTCCTGTCATCTGAATTTTTCTATAGAGTCTTTTTTTTGCTGCTTATCACTAACTGCAGCCTGATTACCTTCCTGTCTACCTGTCTCAGCCACAGTATAAATAACCATTTGGGCCCGTGTCAGACACTCTAAGAGTAACTGAGCCATGCAGGTCAATTTAACTGGGTGCAGACGGGATGAAAGAAGTGCAACAAGCATGTTTACTCAGAACAAGGCAGCAGTTTTTTGTTTCCAGGTCACTCGTTCCTCTGGGCTTATGGCGTCATATCAAAGATACTTTTAGATTCTGTCGGTCTACAAATAACGCCACGCAGTTTATGATGGTACACCTCTCACCTTTCACTGCCCGTTTCACTCCTTATTAAGTCTGAGCAATGCCGCGTGGAGAACAACCTGCACTTCTGCTCTTTTCTCTTCATGATCCCTATAGATTCTTCCAGCCACCAGGCAGCTTATTAAATCCTTTTCCCTTCATTAATCTTCCCATCTTGGAAAGCAGTCCACATCTAGTTAGCAATATTTCCTCGTTCGGCTTTGCTTTGGGCTTTTAAATCACCCTTGAGATAACGTGCAAATCCTCATATTTTAGTTTTTATGAAGAGAAAAACTTGGAAGGATGTTTGATTTTTTTATATCATCAGGATTACTATTTATCTAATCTGCTCTATG
This sequence comes from Pachypanchax playfairii, assembly GCA_006937955.1. Taxonomy (NCBI): domain Eukaryota; kingdom Metazoa; phylum Chordata; class Actinopteri; order Cyprinodontiformes; family Aplocheilidae; genus Pachypanchax; species Pachypanchax playfairii. The sequence goes on along the minus strand of SSNP01000017.1, from coordinate 1,875,389 downwards.
GAGAGATGGTTGTTAAAATCATTTTAGAGATGTTTATTCTGATGAAATGACAGAAGAAAACCCTTAAAGATGAGTTAGGGTAGCCATATTCTTGTAACTGACAAGTAATATAACTGGAAAAAAGAAATTAAACCACAAAAACAGACCAGACACTGACTGAAATGCTGCATGCTAAAGTAAAAGTGAAACTAATCCAAGTTTTTAGTTTCAAATTAACTTCCTAAACCAGAGAAGATGCTTTTATCCATTCTGTTAATCACAGTCACGACTATAATTCATGTATTTTCTGTCAAAATAGGTCTGAATTTTAACTATGAAAACGTGTTTCTCCTTTTAAAACAACTAATGGAAAACTTGTGGACAAGCAGACACAAAAGAACACAAAAAAGTAAAATAGTAATAGAAAGCAATCAAAGAACTATTGATCTGGCTTTTACAGATGGCTGGAGACTGTCGGCTAATCCTTCTTCCACATGTAGGACTTAATGGGGGAATGTTGGCGAGCTGTTAAGAAGAGGGATGGAGTCAGTCAGCGTCAGAGGATGTTGCTGTGCCTGGCTCAGCTGTTTAAACAGCTGTCAGCGTGATGCAGACTATGAAGGATGAGTGAAGAGCTGCTCGAGCTGAGTCATAAAGGCTCGTTTATATCTACAGAATGATTAAAAGAAACTAACCAGACAATATCTGAATCTGGCTGAAGGAAAATGACTCATCTGTGTCTCAACAGTACATTTATGTACAGCTGCACTTTTGTTGATTAATCAAGATTTTTTAGTTAATTGCACTCAAATCCTGCAGCCTAGACTTAGCCTTTGTGTTTACGGTCTAAAGAGACTGAGTTTCTATAGATCTTCCATCAAAATTTAGTTGCCAGTCTCACGTGCTTCTGCTTGATTATGTGGACAAATATGTTTTTTTTTTAACTGGTAGTCAAAAAAAAAAATTCTGGCAGCCAGTAGGATCAAAAAAACAAACATACTGGTTTTGTTTGTGTGATTACACTAACATGATGCGTTTGATGTTGACTCCCCAGCTTAATGAAAGAGAGTGTGGAGGTACGCGGTGGCAGCAGCACCAGTCTGGTGTTGAACCCCGGCCGTTTTGACTTTGAGGTGTCAGACTGCTTCCTGCTGGGCTGTCCTCTGGGACTTGTGTTGGCCATGAGACGCACTGTGTTACCAGCAGTACAGGGTGAGAATCAAACCTATAAACAACATGAAGCAACTATTATATTTATGCAACACATTAGAGTTGTTTTCCGGGTTGTTCTTGTAGGAGATGTTCCAGGTCAGCAGGATACTGCAGGATCGTTTATATAAGCTTATCACAAGTGCTCAGATTAAACTCGTAGCTACAATTTATCAGTCTCTCTAAGACGTTCCAGCCAGGTGACGTCCAGCGTTCTGATAGCCCCTGTATCAGCACCATTATAAAAGACAGCTAGATGACATCATGGCAGAGCCTCATTCTAATATGTGACGCTCTCATTTCATGCATGAAATTATATTAAACCTTTTTCCTTTTCAGCTTTAACTCCTACTTAATTCTTCCCCTTCAATTTGGTGTTGTCTGCAGATTGCACGATTTTCTCTCTTTGCATTCCATCTGCATCCTTGTCAGACGTATTTGCTTTTTGTTTGTAAGGACCCAGAATGCAGCAACAAACACTTTTAGGTTCTGTATACTTTTACTCTAGAAACAGCAGCACTTTGTTTAAAACTCTACTATCACCCTCATCATGTCTCTCCATCATGTCTCCATTTCCTCAGTGAGTCAGCTTCATCCGGCCTGTTCTCAGATCTTCAACCTGTTCTATCCATCGGATCCTTCAGCCTCCAGACTGGAGCCTCTACTGCAGCCTCTCTTCCACAAGTTACCACCGTTTGCAGTGCCGCGTTACCAGCGCTACCCTCTAGGAGATGGACGCTCCCTGCTTATAGGTAGGATCAGTGGTTCAACTCTGAAAATCAATTTTCAAGCTGCGTTTTTTGAATATTTGATTGTTTAATCTGTTTCCAGTCCACAGTAGTGTAGTGTCACACTGATGACTATTTGAATGTTGCATTATAAGTGGATATAAAAGATTTAAGGAGTATTTTTTGGGGGCTGATTTGAATTTACACGAAGATTCTTTGACTTCTTTATGCAAGTTTTTAAAAGTAAACATGGTCACAGCCTTAATCCAATCTGTTTGAGTTTGTACTGCACAGGCAGATGTAAATCCTCCCTTAAAGATTAAGGTTTGAAGTAATTAGACTATATATTCTCAGGATGCAGTTTCTCCAGCCTGACGCTGCTCTATGAAGTCCAGGTAGAATATGTGTGATATTAGTCTGTTAGATAAATGGCACTGCACTGCTGTAATCTCCCTGGAAGGCTTAGCTGTACAGACTGGGTCCTTAATGAGCTGCTGATTTATTTGAAGCATGTTTTAACCCACTTTTGGGACATAGAGACTCTCTTTAAACAGCAGTTATGATGCATCGCCTGGTTCCCCGGCTTCTACAGCCACGTACAGAGAGAGAAAGTAGAACAAGAACCGATCATCAGGATTTTATAAGCATTAAAAAAGAATAAAAGGTTTTGTTACTGACAAGAATCTTCCACACATGGTCATGAGTGGACGGTGTTGTAAACTGTTTCAGCGATGTACAGAATGCATTTACTTTCAATTTCAACCTTCCTTACACATATGCAGTGATGACATTTTGGTAAAAAAATAATTAAACAAAAATATAAACAAACGTTTTAAAAATATTCAATCTTTTCCTTTCTTGAAGTTGTTTGGAAGTTTAACTTCTGTAAAGTTTTTAAAGGTTCCTCAAGGATCAATTTTGACCTTTTAAATATAAAATGAATAAAATCAAACAGAGGGCTGCACGTTGTAACAGTTTATAGCACTGTTGCCTTGCAGCGAGAAGGTCCTGGGTTCAAATCCAGACTGGGACCTTTCCGTATGGAGTTTGCATGTTCTCCCTGTGCATGTGTGGATTTTGCCCAAGGACTCCGGCTTCCTCCCACAGAGTAAAAACATGCATGAGGTTAACTGGCAACTCTAAATTGGCAGTGGGTGTGAGTGGTTGTGTGTCTGCAATGGACTGGCGACCTGTCCAGGTGTGACCCCGCCTCTCGCCTAATGACAACTGGAGATAGACATTATAGAAAATGAAGATGTTTTGGATCCAGATGTTTATGACTGTTTTGAGTTGTGTTTGTCTAACATCAGTAGACTAAATCTGCATTTTTAAGCCGTTAGTTAGTGTAAGTGACCTTTTGGATACTAATGTTAATGCCTTAAATGGAATTAACCCAACATGCTTTCTGGAGATCACGGTGAGAAACGTGTCACAGTTGTAGAATTGACTCCAAGTGAACAAATCAGAGTCTTCAGTGGTGTTCTCAACATATCCATGAGCTTGATTACCTCTGAACTTGCTGCATACCACCTGAAACTCTGTCTCCAGATGTTACAGATGCTGTAAGGCATGTTTAGATATCAAGCAAGTTGAACGACTGTTACATGATCTGTCCAAAAAGCTAGTTCTCTGTTGGCTGAGGGTTTACTGGGACATGATAAAGCAAACACAAGACACTTGTTAAGTGCCTGCATTGGTTAACTCTATGTTTCTATACTGAATAGGATTTTTACTATAAAAATCACCCAAAACATACATCTTTATACTGCATGTCATTTGCATGTTTACGGATAGAAGAGTACCAAAGCAGATTCTACTCAAGCTATAAAACTTATACTTGTTTTATAAAACTAGTGGATTATTTGAAGCAAGAGGCAATGCAAAGTTTATAATCAGACTTTTTAGCAATGATTACAAACAATACATGTAAATACAATATTTACAACTGATTTTTTTTATTTGAAGTCTCATAAAAAGCAGACCTGGCAGGACAGGAATTAAAGCCTCCATATTTTCCATCTTCATCACCATCTGAACTCTACTCTTCTTCTACTTCTCTTTTATGAGAACATGAGGATTCATCCAATAAAACGATTAAACTGATATCTAATTATTTTATAAAAGGATAAGGTAATATATTCATAGCACCTGTCATTGTAACACTGTTTATTTAAGGTGAGGCCGTTTTGCATTCCACCTCTAAAATGGTCTTAATTACTAAGTAATCTGGTAGTAGTGATCGTATCAGTTGTTAGATGTTTGAAACATCAGTCTCATTTAGCTTGTTTGTCGTTTAAACATGAGCCTCATGGGAAATCATGGTAATCTTTGTTTCCTATGGGACATGTGAACACATGTCTGTTTTACCTGCCTAATTTAAATTCCCAAGTTTTCTGTTTAAGTTAATTACTTAATGTTCAGTCAGTCATAAAGCAGGATGCATCATGGAGCCACTGGTGCTGAAAAGGGATATGGAGTGTATCAGTAAAGTGTTTGTAGCTATAGCAGGTTTTAATTATAGGTCAGTACCACAGTTCCATTGATCAGGCTTGGATACCGTCAAATTATGTGTCGAATTAAAAACAATAGACAGGTGCACTCACAAAGAAAAAAACAGTGGCCCACATCACCCATTTCCTGCTCTGTAATATAGTAATTAGTGGTTATGAAGGCATGGCAATGCAATCAGGCTCCTGTGAGAACCGCTTTGACATCAGCGCATATCAACTGTGGAGCTTTTATTATGATTAATGCTACTAATACAGAGAGAATGGGCTTCTTTTTCTATTGATTTCCAGCTAGTCCAGAAGGAAATACGATCATCCAGGACATGCATCCATCAAATCTGATTACGTGTCTAACAGCATTTTTTTTTAATGTGCATATTATTTCTTGACTGAAGTGATGCTCAGATAAAAGTCTGTCATCATCTATAGTCACTTTTCCTGTTCAGGGTTGCAGGGAGCTGGTGTCCATCTCCAGTAGTCATTGGGTGAGAGGCGGGGTCACACCTGGACAGGTCACAAGTCCATCACAGGGCCACATAGTATAGACAAGCAACCACTCACACACACTCACACTTAGGAACAGTTTATATTTGCTAATTAACCTCATGCATGTTTTCTGGTTTGTGGGTGGAAACTGGTAGCCTTGTGCTGCAAGATGGTTTCTCACGAGATTTGGAGTTTTCCAAACCCACGAAAATCCGTCTAGTACTGCTCCATTGACAACCGTCTATTTCGGTCAAAAAAACATTCGCACCAATCATGTGTTAGCATTGTGCTTTGGGGCGGGTGTTCAGGTATGATTGGCAGCAAGTGCCCTGGCAGGCAAAGCAAAACAAACATGTCTGCTGGTGGATGTACGCATAAAAGCGGATATTTAATCTGTTTTAGGACTAGAGACGATTTCTTCATTGAAAAATGAGCAAAGGTAAGAACTTTGTGAATTTCTTGAAAGTAAAGATGTGTTTTGCTTTTCTTAGTGGTAACAATGTGTGTGTTTTTCTCCCAAATGGAGTCTGAAGGGTTAATTTACTGTGATTGGCTAAAAACAAATCATCAAAGGCAGACACTTGCTGGCTCGTCCTCCAATCAGCTTAAAATATTATATCAGATGTCCCTCCCTTTTATAAACGATTTCAAATGGAGCAGTTCCAGATCTATATGTGTCCCCGAATCGAGAAGAGGCGGGGCTACACATAGATCTGGCAGAGCCAGGTTAGGAAAATGGTGTCCTTGGAGAAAACTTATGCATGCATGGGGGGAACATGCAAACTCAATGCAGAAAGGTCCTGGCTGGTTTTGAACCCAGAAACTTCTTGTTGCAAGGCAACAGTGTTACCAACTGTACCATCATGCAGCCCTCTGTTAAAAGTGTATTTTTTTTACCATGCAGTTATATGAATATGTATGACTGTACTGTCATTACTGTCAACATCAACCTCACTCGCCCTGATTACAACCTTAATATCCATTTTGCATCCCCCCATCTAAAAACACAGATTTTGTATCTCTTCTTCCTCCTCTTCATTTACTGCACAAATTATTTGAAATTTTATGTGCATTTTACAAAACATGCCCGTGGCCTTCTCTCTAACTATCCTTCGTGCGAGAGTCTGATCTTTTTGTTTTTCTCTGCTCATTGTGATGTGAAAGAAAGGCAGAATTGTGCAAACTGTCCATAAACTGGATGACTGTGAGGTTCCTTTGAGAGGTTTAGGGCAGGGTTCATTAATGAAAACAGATGCTCTGAGTGGGATGTGGAAGGATCATGCATGTTTTAATGAATGTATTTTATTAGCAAGTAATATTACTTTAATTAAAATAAAGAGCCTACATTATACATGTGGCTGTTGCCTTCATGGTTGACAGAATGCAAGTTAGGATTTTCATGATATTCATTTATCTTTATAATAGATTTAACACAAGATTGTTATCTGCTGCTATAAACCACATTCACATACACACTAATGAATCTCATAAAACATTTGTAGACAGCTTGAAACTCAGAGACCACTAGGACAGAGTTAAAAGAAACTCATATGTGTCTGTAAAAGACAATAAATTTAAAAAAACATATGATTCATTTATAGCTTTTAATTCAAAGGAATAATAAATATTATTATGACTACTAATCTGGGTAGGTCCTTTTTCTGCTGCTGAAACAGCTCAGATAAATCAGAGGACGGACAAACAACATCAGTTTTTCTGAAAACACCTGATTCTTTTGAAACATGGGATGATTGTTAGAGGACTTGCTCTTACAGAAGCTTTCAGATCTAAACAGGCTGATTTTTGGGGGAAATTAGATGCTAATTTCACAAGTTTCTCTGCAGTTTATGCCGGTCTCTGTATTGCCTACCTGCTCACCATAATTCTAGCATACAGGAGTTTGCACGTTACTAGATTTTTAATGATTAAAAGTCAAAGAAGGTCCTGTCAACCATTTTAGTTTGAACATTTACTTATTAAAGCTGGACTGAACTGAAAAATATCTTAAATTTATGGGTCTGTTTCCATAAAAACATTTTAACTTACATACCAAACATCATTCTTCTTCATCTCTTTCATCCTCTTCTTCTAATTAGTAATGTTGTTATTATTATTATTTTGTACATAACATAAACAAATATTTTGTTACCCCAAACGAATCAAGGAGAACTTTTCATTATTATTTTTAAATGTACTTTGGAGTTTTTAGTTTAGTTTTATTTTTTCAAAAATAAAGAAAAAAGTTTAAACTGTCAAAACAATAAAAAATACAGATATTTGTGGCTGTTGGCATTTATTATCCAATACCTTCTTCTATCTTACACCTTCATGCCTGAGGGCATGAAGGTTAATCTGTATTCTCCTGCTGAGGCCTACCCTTCCCAGGCCAAACTCACATGTGGCTACATCTGGGAGCTTTTCATGTTTTTTTCTTTCTTCATTTTTTAGGTTTTTTTAAAACTTCAGCAGTCACACAAAAAGTAACCAGTTGCTTCAACAGTCAGTTGGAATTTTTCCAGCTATAAATTTAATGCAGATTTCAACTGTTTACCAGATACAGATGTTGGCATCTGGCTGGTCCATTCACTTTTTATGTGTGGAGAACGTGCATGTAACGCAATTCTTTCTGTTCTACAATCATGAATGTGACACAAACTGGAACAGATGCAGCAAGAAAAATCCTCCAGAATAAAAGACAAATCCAGACACGACATGCTCTGATTAACATGTTCAGGTGAGCAGGCACACCTCATCACATTAAATCTTGGCTCCAGTCAACCATACTGCTCCCTGTTCCAGCTCCCCCCTAAATCCACTCCACCACAGACCAATAAACTGATGTTACAGTAAATAGAAGCACAACATTCAGTACTGGGGTCATCAGTACACCGAGTCTCCATCTGTTTGAGATAAATATACCAATATATATTCTGTTTATTGTTTGCCTAAACACAGACTACCTTGTAAGATGCCTATAGGAAGGTTGAGATTTTAGCTTATTATAACACATGGACTTCAGATCAACATGATCATTGATACCGACTGGAGTCCAACAGGAACAAAATGTTACTTTTTATTCACATAAAACAATATGGATACGTTTTTCTAAAAGTATGTTTGATGCTGTTCAGAAAACGTATTAAATTCAACTGGAAACTTATTTCTCTCCATTTTAATAGATTATAAAAATACAAAAGTATTACAGTATTTTTCTCCCCCAAAAAAGTAACACCATCAGGTTTTAAGGACGCTAAAGGTGAGCCATTTCAACAAATTACAAAATGTAAATATTATGATTTGGAAAACCTAAAATGTGATGGTTTAAAGACTGAAATGCAGATTAAAGCTAAGTAAAATCCATTAGATAAGGTTTTAAAAAATGGAGATGGGAGTTCTGTCCAGAAAACAAATATACTGACTAGAGTACATAGAGGTGGCGGGACAGAAATGTTATACTGCAGCCAGCCACCAGGGGGCAACTTCCACGTGTGTATTAGTCACTTATTGGTTGCTTTTAACATCCTTCATACAGTTTACTGGTATATACTGAACACAAACCTGAACTCAAGCTGACAGACAGTAACTGGAGGATAAATGTACTGTATTACTTTTTTATCAAAAGTTATACTGAAGTCACACGAAGAAAAAAATTCCATGAGTGGGGTCAAAAACCTGTTGCTAAAAGGATCTGAAAAGCCACTGAGCACTTTGACTCTGTGTTGTATTTACTATTAAAGAATGTTGCAACTGACCTAAGATCTGAAGAAATGCCTTCAAATTTTAGTACAAAGGTGAGAAAAGGAAGCAAAAATCAAGTTATTTCAAAGAAATGAATACAAGGGAGAAACATTATGATGTAGATGTGGACATTTTAAATGTCCCGGCATCTTTAAGACCAGACTAAACAATCCTACACATGTAAGTCATTTGTTTCATAAACTGATTGAAAACTAAACAAACTGATAAGAGACTGCTATAAAATTCTATTTTTTTAAGACTTCTTCTAAAAACTTTTGGCTAGTTTATTTCTTTTATTGATAATTTTGTTTGTGTTTTTTATGGTGTTGATAAAAGGTGTCACACTCTGACACTGTGAGACACACTGTGAGTCACTTTCAACTGGCAGGGTAATTATTCTTAAATGTGTTGAGAATATTTAGAATATATCTTGAGTGAACTTTGCTTTTGACATAGCTGTTTTGTAAAGATTGTTTTAACAGCTTATTGATTAAATCTGCTTCGTGACTTGGGACTAAAATTTAAAACGCCTTTATTCTGAGAAGCCAAGTGTTTATTTTCTCATAATAAGGCATTATTACATTGTAAATAGTTTTTTTGAAGAGTAGAAATTATATGTACTGTGATTGTACTTCTTTTAAATGCAAAACACATCAGTACACAGACAAGTAACAGCAAAGATGAAAGTATTTTCTGTCTTTCTCCTTCGTCTCTCTCTAGCTGACAGTATCCAGGGCCATCCCAGTGTGTTTTTGGAAGGTGAGAAGTCTCCTGCAGGTACAACTTCACAGCCTCCATCTGAGGTGAAGACTGAAGGAGGGGGGGGGGGAGATGGGAGAGATCGTAAAGCCAGTGTGACCAGTGTGGAAAGTGAAATGTCGGTGTGCTCCATGAGCCGGCTGGGAAACACCATCGCTAACAGTGAGCAGGAGACACTTAAAGTGACAGACAAAAAACAGAAATTTGTGCTGGAAGATTTTACAGGTTTAAATAAACCTAAGATTGCACCACATGTCTGTAACTACGTGTTTTATTCTTTCAGTTTCCAGCAGCTGGTGGGGCTCCAAGAGGCTGGATTATGCACTATACTGCCCTGATGTGCTCACCGCGTTTCCAACAGTGGCACTGCCACACCTTTTTCATGCCTCCTACTGGGAGTCCACTGACGCTGCTGCTTTTGTTCTTCAGCAGGTATAAAAGCCTCTGACTGTCGACATTTATAAAACACAACACTGTGATTAGATTTGATGCTACAGAGTAATCTAATAAATATCCTGTTGTAACTTCTCCATCACATTCTGTCTCAAAACACTCTGATACTCCATTTTTATCTTGTTTAGATTTGGTTTAAAGAATGATGTGAAAAACTTTTAATATGATGATTATTTAAAATATGTATTTAAAATATTTAAGTATAAATACTTAAAATTTGATCATTATTTACGAAGAAATGAACTAAAATTTAAACTTTAGCAGGATAAAACCTAAGAGAAACAAACGAGTAGTGCAATAAACATAGTGTTAATGTCTATTATTTATATTTTTGTTTTTTCTAAGGAAATAAAAGTAAACATTATAAACTCACCAGTCTAGTGAAAATGACTATATTAAAAAATGTGTGCAAATAAATGATGAATTGATTTAAAAAATGCAGTTGGCAGATTATTAATACAGTTCAATGAGAAGCTGTCGGGCCCCACTTCTATTAATCAAAGCAGTAAAATAGAGATTTTATTTAACTGCTTTCATGATGTGATATTACAACTATTAGAAATGTGGGAACAAATTGCAGGACTAAGTTCAGAAAGTACATTTCAAAAGAAAGTGTTAGTATCTATTTGTATTTTTCTGACACAACTTTTACTTACAACATACAGTACATTTGCTGTATTTTATTTATAAAACCTCTAAATACTTTATCATTCAGTTAATATAAAAAATGATGAGACTTAATCTGATGTCGAAAATATTACAGACTGAAGTCAGATTCAGCCTTTTAAATGTCGACTTTTCATTCCTCTTCAGTGAAAAACTGATTCATTTTGACACACAGATCCACAGATCAGTTACTGAATGTTTTAATCCCTGCAGTTTCTGTTTGAATAACTGAACATAGCTGATCTTAGAGACTCACGGAGCGGCATGACACTGGTTGCATACTGTAATATGTCAGACGTGTTGGTTCACAGACCCTCAGTGAATCAGTGCCAAATTGCAGGTTCTGGGAACAAAATAAAAATCAATGAAAACACACTTTTTTATTACTAGGAGTCAGTCTAGCATGTTGTAAACGTATTTTGCCTCAGAAAGCTTTTTTGTTATTTTATGCTTTCTTATATTAAAGATAAGTATATAAAGCAGCTTTTAGAGATCGAGATGTTTCATGGACTTCTTTTTACAGTTAAAGTTTGACATGTTTTGGAAAATGTGCAGAAACTGGAAGATTTTCCAAGTAAACCAGAACTTACAGTATATGTGGGATCTGATTTTCTACCAAAAACCAAAATCCTTTCTCAGCCCATTACTGCAACAGTAATGCATGTGTTCCTCTCCATTAGAGTCTCAAATTAAGACTCTTTACCAGCAAATGTATTTCCAAGATGTCAGACTGCAAAGTTGTTCACATCATTTGAGTTAGTTGTATTTGTTGTATTGTTGCACAATAATGTGCTTTCTTCTGACTGTGTGTGTGTGTGTGTACACGTACCCACTCTCATGTGTGTGTTTACTGGTAGCTCATGAGATGCGACTGTGTGAAGACACAGGAAGTGGACAACTTGGACTCAGCTTCATTCTCTCCGTCCAGCCCACGAGAAAAATGGCTCAGGAGAAGGACGCATGTCAAACTAAGGGTTGGTCTTCTTGTATTATTTAATGAATACATTAGTTTTAGCAAAAGTTGGTTTTTGGGAGGGAATACTTGTGTAATATTTACAAGTTTTTTATTGAAGTAAGACTCCCATGTGGAGGGTTAAGTCGTGCTTTTATTTTGTAAGTCCAGGTCGATCAGACTGAGCACAAGGACACATTTTAGATACAATAAAAAAAGTTTTCTAAATACGTTTTCTTTCCATCTTACTTCCTGTCTAAACATGTAATGATTTGTGTTTTACACCTTTCACTCAAACTAAAAATATAGTTATTACAAAAGTTGAAATTATAGAGGTTAAACGCTGTGGTTGGAAATTCTTCTCTCACCATTTTACCTTGAAGCTCTGAAGCAGGCAGACAATTACATGATGCCTTTGAGCATCGACAAGTAGAACAATCAAGGTCACTTTTTATCCTTTTCTTTCTAAATTCAAAAAGTTAGTGAGTGTTGGCTTTTCACGAGGCTAAAAATAAAACTGTTCAAGCAGAACACCATGGTAACAAGGCTATTTTTGAGTTGGAAGGTTTTCTTTTTTCCCTGTTGTTCAGCTCGTGATATATTTCTGATGTCACTGATTAAAGCTGTTTCTCCAGTCTGAATGCAGTCAGATTTAGAGCTGATTTAATCTGTGCACATCTGCTGTGGTTTAGACACAATTCAGACAGATTAGAGGCCCTAAGCATAAACATCTGAGGTTCTTTAGCAGGGTGAGAAATGTTTTGTCTCTGCTGGAGAGGGAAACTGGCGCATCATCACCTTCGTTCCTTTTTAACATTTACTCACCGTTTTACCTGCTTGATAAAAGAAATACATCTGATCAAATGTTGAACATTCACAGGTGTGTTTTCAGTGTTGTGTGTTTACCTGAAGTTCTGCTGTCATAGCGTTGTGAGACTTCATGCTGGTAAACAATTAACTGTCGACAAATCAAATGCAGGAGAGCAGCTGGAAATGTCAAACCTCCCTGTTAGGTGTCACATCCTTTAGATCAATTATCATTAGCTGGTTTGTGTACAACAACATGATTGATCACATTAGGACTTTGCCGTTTTAGCTCAGTGTTAAAACTACTTAATCTTTCAGGAGCTGTAATTAAGAGCTTTTTAAATTTGATCTGTGCTCATTTTTCTTGAGGGATATAAAGTTCAATACAGCTGCTCTTTTTTTTGTCTTATAGAAAAACATTTATTGTTATTATGTGTTTTAGTTTTGTTAACTCAGTCTTTTTCTCATCAGAATCTTTACATGTTTACATAAAAAACAGAGCATGTTATGTGTAACTGCTCATCAAATTTATTGATGAATTTGCAGTTTGGAAAAGGAGAAGCAAATATTGGATGCTGGAGTTGTTGTCATCAGCTGGAGTGGTAGCTAATCTGCTTGATTCACCGGTTCCTACAAAAATGAAATAAAAAAAACCCTTTTTCTGTATTTACAGCTTGATTCATGTAGACTCTATTGTCTTAGTTTACTGCACTATTAATAGTCATGCAGCTGACCACACACGTCAGAGGGTAGAGGTAATATTACTGGCTTTAAATGTACATACAATGTTGAATCAAAATGATCTAGTTACTTAGCGGAAAAACCTTTTACCACTTTGTTAACACTGATGTAATATATATTTGGTGTGAACCCCAAAAACAAACAAACACAATGCAAAGTCGATATTTTACCAACCAAACCCAAGCCAAAGATGTGTGGCAATTATTCATCTGATCCCTTTTGGTGACAAACTTATAAACAATTTCCATAATAAAACTCAATAATTTTATTTGATCTGATATAAACATGACACAAAGCACTAAGCTTTAGGTAAAGAATGTAAGATAGTATTGTAGCACTATATTAAATACTTCAATTTGCCCAAAGAGTTAATACATTAAGCACAAGCAAATTATTTGGCCTTTGCTTATCTGTACGAGCCGCACTGCCATGTCATTTATTTATATTATCTTCTCAGGAAAAAATTCTTCAACCCTCTGGTTAGCATGAGGTTTTCACACATTATAAGTACTTCAAAATAAAGTTCTTCTTTAACTATCACTATTACCTGGCTAAATATCATTAGAATAGAAGTGTAAATAAATGGGTGTATGCATAAAAGTCAAACATTGACAAATTCTGTGTATGTTTATATAATTTACGTACCTCTGCTTGCACTGACATTCAGTTCCAACATCACTCAATTGAATATTTTATGGAAATATATGTATATCTCAGCTATATAGTCTATAGTTACTGAAATATGAGGCTTTTGTTAAATTATGGTACATATAAATCAAAGCTTCAGAACCAAATATCCAAAAATATGAACTAACATTTTGAATATACAATGAGCAACAATTTCTGTGTGTTGAAAAACAATTTTTGATGAGTAAAAATGTTTATGATGAATCCATGTTAAAGTGAAGGGAGCAGAACTGGCAGAGGAGTGGGTTGTAAATGTAAAATGAATGCCATGGTGGCACACAAAGGAAGTTTATGAATTATAGATTAGTGTGCTCATAATATGCTAATAAAATGCTGCCATGACAGAAAAGAAAGAGATTTAAGGATAAGTGTTCCTCTGCTGGCTCACTTCAAGATAAATAAATCTAGACACAAACAAAAGAGCTTTAAAGAGACTTAAGATGTTTTTCTGTAACTTCTCAATATTAAAAAGATTTGAGTTATATTTGTGAAGAATCTGAAAATAAAACATGTCAGAAAAGGGAAAACTTTGGATGTTTGACCTTGTAATGTCCAGTGTTGACAACTTACCGACTTTGTCGCCATTTCTAACGACTTTTTAGACCCGCTTAACGACTTTTTTTTTTTTTTCAAAAAGCGTCTAGCGACAAATCTGGTGACATTTCTGACCTTCCTCAGCTACTTTCACTAGAACTCTGTTGCCAACTTTATACCTGCAGATTAGAGATGCATCTGGAGCAGCAGGACCGTCCTGGCAGCGTCGCGCATGGCTGGCTTTGCACCACTTGTGGTGCATTCAAGGAATATTGGAACTCTATGATGAGTTCAATAACGTAGCACATTTAAAACTTTTACCAAAAACAGAATAATACTATAAGACAAACACCTCAGGTCATTGGCATGTAACTTTTATTGAATTCTGAATACTAAATACGGCCTGCTTATTTTTACACAAAAGTACTAAAAGCAACAAAACCAAACAAAAATAAAAAAAATATATTATCTATTAGATTAATATATACCACTGAATCACAACAGATGTCATCTCAAGGCACTTGAGAACTACAAGAAAAGTCATTTTAATTCAATCATACAAACATTCTTATTCTAAGCACGTTGGTTTTATTTGTTTTACGCTACAAGACTGATGACGCCATCACGCTAACGCGATGACGTCATTGATACGCAAATTAGCATGTGATGTCATCTGGTGACATCTAGCGACTTTCAGTCAGAAACAGTTGGCAACACTGGTAATGTCTATTCATGTGTGTGTCTTGTAAAGACAAGCCTTCAAGCACCAGAGACTTTAGTGAAGCTATTTCATTGCTTTGCATCCAACACAGAGTCTCTAGTACAATGTCAATTTATCCATTTAGTTTCCAAGAAGGTAAAAGAGGTGAAATGATCATTTTTTTCCACAAATGTCTCAGATGAAACAGCAGAAGTTTGGATCAATGTTCAAGTGTTCTTTCAAATAATATAATAGCAATAAAAATGATCAAACCTTCACCACAAACACTTGTAGTTGCCTTGTTTCACCAGTGCCTCTAACAGTTGTTTCTGTAAAAATAACAGCAGCTAAATAAGTACAAAGAATAAAAAAAACTATTTGTTTAGTTTTTATTGAAAGTGCTCATGTATAAAGCACTTTTTTTTTCAATTTTAATCTGTAAAAGTTTGTAAAACAAAGTATTTTATTTTTCATATAAACTACAGTGGATAATGATAATTAAACAGCCTTCACACAACAGAAAAAAAGATTCCTTTCAATATCAAAAGGAAGATTATTTAAAAATAAAATCCAAGGAAAGAACCTTGAAATTCCTAACATGGTACTGCAGCTGAGCCAGATGTGGGCTTTAAAACAGCATCATAATTCCTTCCATCACTGGGAAATAAATGTGAAATCATTTCAGTACACGTGGGCATTAATCAACCATGTAAAGGGGTGATTTATTTTATAGTTATCATGAAAAATTACTCCTGTAGTTTTACATTTATATCTTATTTTTTTGCTGTCAGCCTTTAAAACTCACACACACTCACTTTAAGATGACTAAAATTGGAGCACAACTAATTCCAGAATTGTATTTCTTGACACTGAGATTATAAGGGACAAAATAATCCTGATTAAAATGGGTACTGTTTAAACTATTAATCCCATCAGAATCATAATTTCTAATATTTACTGCATGACGCCGCAGAGGGCTGACGACTTGTTCCTTTCAAAATCTTTGGGAAAAATCAAAAATAACAAGGAGCACACTCACAATATGAACTCAGAACACACTGCAGCATCTTACAGGGACATTTAGCAAAGCATTTACAAGCAAGACTGGATAAAAGACTGTGAAAATATTTTTTTAAATCACATATATTTAGAAAACTTCACACGTTGTAACAAACATCCTTCATCCGAAAGATGGCGGGTTTGATCCCCGGTGCCGGCAAGCTTGGGCAAGATACTGAACCCGCCGCTGCCTCGGGGCGGCTGTAGTCTGTCGGGAAGGAGGTCACCCTCCGATCGGGAAACCGGAGCTTGATCCCGTGTCCCGGCAAGAGGCTACGTGTCGAAGTATCCTTGGGCAATCCTTACGGCGAGGATGGGTCAAATGCAGAGCCAAACTTCCCCACGAGGGATTAATATAGGAAATAAAATTTAAAAAATAAAATAAAAACAGTTCCTAAAACCCAAATACAAAACAGAAGCTTTAACAAACACAACATGATTAGTGTTGGACCAAAACGAAAGGTAACAAACTGCCTGTCCAGATGTTTTTATTGAACCAATAAAATAAAAATGTATTGATTCTGGTTTTTTTCATGATTTGGACCTTAAACTGCTCTATTTTTAACTGTAGAACGTCACAGCCAACCACAGGGTGAATGACGTCATCGCCACTGAGGACGGACCCCAGACTCTGGTGGGTCGCTTCATGTATGGCCCCTTGGACATGGTCACACTGACTGGAGAAAAGGTAAAACATTAGTTTCTCCCCGCTGATAGTGTCTGACATTTATTCCTACCTGTTTAACGGCTTCACTCCCCTCAGGTCGACATCCTGGTGATGACACAACCGCAGTCCGGCCGGTGGGTGTACTTTGACACAGAGGTGACCAACAGCAGTGGCAGAGTCACGTACACCATATTAAAAACCAAAAGGCTTGGCCTAGGAGTCTATCCAGTTAAAATGGTGGTCAAGTAAGTCAAATCTGTAGCAGAGTGGCATGAGGACAAATGAAAAGTAGTTAGACACAGAAAAGGAAAGAATCGGATATAATTTGAAAGCGAGAGCAAGAAAAGCTTGTGTTGTAGGTTTATTTTCTAATTTCTTCTAATGTTGTTTTCAATCCTAAGAGGGGACCAGACCAGTGCAGAAGCCTATCTGACTGTACTGCCACGAGGAATGGAGTGTGTGGTCTTCAGCATTGACGGATCATTTGCTGCAAGTGTATCCATTATGGGCAGTGACCCCAAAGTCCGGCCTGGAGCTGTTGACGTTGTGAGGTAACTGCTTGTTGGCAGTGAATGCGTCTCTGTGTTTGTGTGCATGTTGTGGGTGAATGAGTTTTTGCAGTTATTTAAATGCACACACTACAAACTTGAGCAGTCACATAAACGTTGGCAAAGAATGGGATTTTCTGTTTGAAAATTATCTTAAAACAAATATAATTGCATTGTTTTAAAGCTGAGTTTTTCTTTAAAATATATTAAAGTTTTCAAAATTGTTTCATTTATCCTCCATCTTCTGTCACTTATCTGGGTCTGGGTTGTGGGGGCAACACCTACAGCAGAGACCTTCCTCTCCACATCAGCATCCTTTAGATCATCCATGGGGACTTCAAGGCATCTCACTGTCTAACTGTGAGATATGATCTCTCCAAAGAGTCTTGGGTCTGGCCTGAGGTCTTCTCCCGGTGGTTTATATTTAAAACACCTTGATATGAAGGTGTCTGGAGAGCATCCTTCCAGCTACCTAAATCCTTTTTAACTGACTCCTTTTGATAAAAGAGCAGAATCTTTACTTTTCATCTAAATACAGAAGCTGAAGTCTTCACCCTTACCTAGAGGGTGAGCAAGTCACTCAGAGGAAGGCTTAAAGGTGGTATATGGAATATTTTCATTAAAAGCAATATTTTTAACAAAATAATGCCTCCACTTTGTGTTTAGAGGGTTGTAGAATGAAAATACAGCATTTCCTTTAAAAATTATATTTGAAGTAAAATATTATAAAATGTTAATTTTGACGGGCACGACATTGGCATTTTGTTTACATCTACCAGCCAATAGCTGGCAGAGCAGCGGGCGCCATTTTGGGTTGCCTAATACCGTAAATGCTCCAGCACAGTGAGGCTGGTACTGTTGAGTCTGCAGGTCAAGCAGCTGATAGCATCGGAGATACTTGGTGATTATATATCTTATTTGCTTGCCATAGAGGGTTTCCTCTGGGGTTTCCCATGGGACAGGTAGGAGCTGCTTTTATCAGAATCAGTGTGTGATCAGCGGGGCTGGAGAGCATGATTAGTGAGCTGAACTCATGATATTTTATTGTCCTGCTCGGATCGGGGATAAGAGTGGGTTTGGTGAGGAATATTGGTTGACCTGAGCATTGGAGCGCGCGCCGGGGGGTTAACGAGCCTGTCATCAAGATGGCTGAAGGCTTTGTGCTGTGTTATTCTGTTCCAAGTTCCATATCCCACCTTTAACTACTTGTACTCTCAGTCCCATTCTTTCCATTATTACCTGGCTCATGATTATATGTGTGGGCTGGAACACAGATCAGTCAGTAAATTGACAGTTTCACCTGTCAGCGAAATGCTCACTTTACCATGATGATCTGATACAGTTAATCTATCAGTCTCTCGTTCTTCTAATCTTACATTTGAGCAAGAAACATGAACTCTACATCAATGGCCCTTCAAGGACCATAGCATGTTTTATACAAGGGTACAAACTGTTCCAGGAAGTCCCTGCGG
Organism: Pachypanchax playfairii; assembly: GCA_006937955.1. NCBI lineage: Eukaryota > Metazoa > Chordata > Actinopteri > Cyprinodontiformes > Aplocheilidae > Pachypanchax > Pachypanchax playfairii. Next base: position 1,856,697 of record SSNP01000017.1, on the reverse strand, counting down.
AACAAGACCATCAGGACCAAACAACTAAATGTAACTTTTCTCAACTTTGGGTTTTTGATATTATTATTATACATTTATTGTTGACTATAGTGCAGCGTTACATACAAAAGCTGCTCTTCTTGAGTTAGTACATCCTCATTGGAGGAGTCAGTGCAACAACTCTGTCACTTAGTGCCACAGAGACAAAGCATATTTTCTAAAACACAACTATAACAGTGACAATGTTGTTTGTATTATAGCTTTTACAAGCTGGTTTTAATGATTGACTACATGCATGTATTCTAACTGCATTTCTAAATTTCTGCAAAGGGCTTTTCACACATTTTTGACATTATTGCGTAAGATTTAAACACAGATATTTTCTTTCTCCAGGCACAGACTAAACTAAAAAAGCTTCCATCATAACAGCTGAAGCTAAAGACTAGCTGGCATCAGTCTTTAAAATGATTCGGTTTTAGCATATACGTTACAATAACTGTCAAATCATTTCTTTTTTCCGGGCAGAGTCCGTCCTTGCTGACAGTATGTTATTAATGGGCTGGATTAGCTCATCAAGTCTTTGTATTGATCAGAGGAAATGCAGAACTCACTGTGGAGTCATATAAAAAAGTATTTCAAGGTTATACAAAAGTTGTCCTCAAAAAACTCTTTCTGGTGGTCGATGCTGTTTTGTTTTGAGATTTTACTTACTTTTAATTAATTGATTTAATTTTAATTACTTTCTCCGCTAAAAAAAAAGAAAATAATGGATCTTTCTTTTCAAATTAAATTCAAATAACTGCTCATTTTTTATGCACATTAATGTGGAAAAGGAAAATTTAAATTAACATAAATCACACAGACCATAAAAAATGGTTGTTCTAAATGAATCTCTTTGGTTTTTATGTTTTTATTTGCAGACATTGGCAGGACCTCGGGTATCTTATCATCTACATCACAGGCCGCCCTGATATGCAGAAGCAGCGTGTTGTATCGTGGCTCTCACAACACAATTTCCCTCATGGGATGATCTTCTTTTCGGAAGGCCTGGTACACGATCCCTTGCGACAGAAGACCATCTTCCTCAGAAATCTCATACATGAGGTACGCCTCTGTGAATAAAACATCACTTTGATAATAACAGGGCAGTTAATCTTCCTTCTATGACCCAAACTGTTCCCATCGAGCTCGACGGATCTCGTATCATGCTTGTCCCTGTTGTAGCCTTGAGTCACGCTGGATTTAAATACAAACATATCTCTGTTTTATTCTTCTTGCTTTCCAGTGTCACATTAAGATCAACTCTGCTTATGGCTCCATGAAGGACATCTCTGTTTACAACATGTTAGGCCTCAGCCCCTCACAGATCTACATTGTTGGCAGACCATCAAAGAAGTACCAGAATCAGTGTCAGGTAGTGGATTTTCATTTATGTCCTTTATGTCTTCGTTAATAACTTTTCATGGTCTCTGTCCTGTCTCACGGTTTCCACGTGAAAAGCTTTAGTTTTTATTTTAATCTTCTCACTTCTCTGTGTTTGATCTTACTACCATGTCTCTGTGTGGCATGTGCAGTTCCTGAGTGAGGGTTATGCAGCACATCTCTCCACGCTTCAGTTTGGGCACAGAGCAAGACCCAAGAAATCCCCTTCGGTTCGTATGGTCTTAAGAAAAGGTTCGTTTGGTCTCTCGGCGAAGCCTGACTTCCTGTGCAAACGCACCCACCTGCGCAGGACCATGTCAGTCCAGCAGCCCGACCCACCCTGCACACCTAACCCCAAACCAGAGCGAGCCCAGAGCCAGCCGGAATCAGATAAGGACCCCAGTGGAGGAGGAGGAGGAGGTGGACAAGGGGCATGGGGACGGGCCTCCATGCATCGTGGAGACACTACTCCCTGACATCAAGAAAGAATTGTTGGACAAAATCAAAAGAAGAGAATTTGTGGGTCTTAGTGTCCAGAACCAAGGTGACTTATCATTTTTTTCATTTTGTGCTCCGTTTTCATAGTTTGAGCAAATTTTCTTATCTAATATTTATTTAGAGGACCTGATTTACAAATGCAGAATTTAAAAGGGATAAATAGAAAATATTACAAACCTATTTATATATAAATGTTTCTATAGTCCGATTAGACTCAAGTTAAAAGGACGTGCATTTGTTTCATCTTTCTATTTATTAATTCCTGCTGCATTAGCAGAGAACACCATAATATCATATTAATAGACCCTTAGTGAGTAATGACATGTTTCATTTCTTACTTTACTGCAGTAGCTGTGAAGCTTCTAAGAGCTCGAGGCTCAATGAAGCTCTGACGCAAACACAGATTGATTTTACTCACCATTGTTCAGTTCCAGTGAAGTCAATAAAGGTCTATATTGATTAAATTATTTTTTATGGTGTATCTTGTACACCACAGTGACGAGGGCCTTATTATTTTTATTTATAGATAAATCTGAGAGCACATTAGGAAAAAACATCGGGCGGGGTTAATGATGGAAGCATAAAAGGGAAAGTTTTCAAACAATAACATATTTTGTTCTTCTGCTTAATATTTAATATTCCTGTGGCAATTCATGTAACAGATGCTAATATTAGCTCCAGTTCCCAGCAGACTTAAACGCATCTTTTCCCATGAAAATAAATCTTGAAACTGTGACATCTTTCATTGTTTGAAATCCACCCATTTAGAGATTTGTAAAAGATTTTCTGTGCATTTGCAAATGCTTTAGTTGTATTATACTAAGAGCCTCTGAAATAGACATGCAAACATGCAAATTTAAACACTAACGTCCAGATTGATCAAAAAATTTCAGCGTTCTTGCTTAAATTTTTGGGCATTATTTGCACCCACTGTTTGTTTGTTCTCAGTGTCCTATGAACAGTTTTGACCAATAAATTCTGCAGGTTTGTGCAGTTTGAATTAATTCTGCATCAGATCGCAGTTGATCACACAATCAAAAGATGGACGTCTGCCTTAAACTCAGCTGGCACAAAACTGACAGAGGGGAAGCTGTGAAAAGTTTTGTCACAGCGAGCCGTGAGTCTAAACGAATGGAGTTCCGAGGCGTTGGACTAAAGGACATCGCAAAACCTGGGAGGACTCTTGTTCAGGAAAATATTTCTAAATTGTTTCATTTCATTTACACTTGTTATATTAAAAAAAAAGTCCCTTTATTTCACTTTTGGACAACAGGGTGTTGTCCCTGCAGGGAGGGTTTCGGCCTACATCACAGTCTGTTGATGAATTTGAGCCTAAACTGTTAACTTTGCTTTAAATCTGAGACTTGAGTCATTTTGTTTTCTCTTTCCAGAGTATCTCGTCTGTCTGTACTTTGTACCGTACGTTGGACCTGCTGGCATCCTTTACCTCCAGCTTGGATCTCTACACTTCGCCACCTGATCAGACTTTTATCCTGACCTGCCCTGTGGATAATCTCATTCTCCCAAAATTGAAAATTTCTCAGCAGATTACAATAATCTTTGTGAATGTCTGTGTCAAATGTAAACATTGGACAAATGTGCTTACGATCATAAACGTAAACTGTTTTTTATATACACATACATAGACATACACACACACACGTCACAGCATGAAAAATGAGATGATGGAGGTTATTCTGCTACAGACTGAACACAAATTACCAGATGCTTTGCAACATTTTGGTACCATTAAGGCGAATGCACTAAAAGGTTTTCATGTGAACTAACTCCTACACTAACGCTTTGTAACACATCACCCCTGCGTGGGCCTCTGGACACAGAAGCACTGTGACATTTTGGGTTAATCTCAACGTGAGTTCTGGACCCTGCAGCGCCTGAATATCCGATCTCTGCCTCCATTTTTCTCCAACTGTTTGACGTTTCCTTTTAGTTGTGGTTTGCTTACTGCTTCCCCTTCATTTCCCGCCTCTGTCCCTTCAACCAGTCAGGCAGATCATACCTTTCAATAGCCACCTCAGTGTTGGTCCAGTCGTCGGAGGGTTGTGGCGTGTGCAGCAAAGCCCTTGTGTCACAATTGCACTAAACAGCCCCATTCTGCACAGACGCTGCTTGTTGAAACGTGTAAAAACTAAAAGATTAAAGGTTTTAAGGCAATGAAAAGTGGTTATTTGACCCCCCCAAAGGTTTACAGATTGTGAGGCAGTGGTATGACCGTGTAATTAGCTTTATTAATAACATTAGTTTACTGAATTGTTGTAGCTTGTATGATATATTCTTGACACCAGGATGCTTTTGCATCTCTTTATCACAGCTGCACTGAAACCAATATATTTATGCTGAAATCTGACAGTCTTGTGCACTTGGATCAGTTTCATGTGGTCATGTTTGAAAATCTGTGCAAGTTGAGCATATTTTTCTATAACGAAATAGTGTAAATAGAAATATATATTTCAACGTATGTTTTTGGATCTTATGTTTGATTTAAGCCTTAAATTGTATTTGATGTTGTTTGAGGAATCAGAAAAAAAAAATGGTGTTCATTTTTATCCTTTATTATGACAAAGTGCATTCATGTTGTTGATATTTACCACGTTGTAGATGATCTGATCATGTGTGTGTGGGTGCGGGTGTATTGGTCGTGCAGTTGTGTATTTGGAAAACGAGAGGGTTGAATCAGAGGACACGGGAGAACAGTATTGACACGTTCTCACTGCAGCTCATTACTGCCGGTTTTACAGAACAGAAAGTGTGTATTTTTGTAGCACCTGATTGAATCGGTGATCAGTTGGGGTTTTTTATGCCTGCCATGAAAGAAAAGGGGATTATGAGTTCTTAGTGTGTCTTGTTTTACTTGAGAATCTGTACAGCAGAATGAAACATGCAACCCAGGAGGGAGCTTTATCTTCAGATCTTTTCTTGCTCCTCTTGCACCCTGTGCAGAAACCTGTTTACTACCAAGTATTTGTGATTCTCAGCAATTCTGCCTCTGACACTCTGGCATGCCAGTTAGTTTAGATAATTGTATACTATTATCAATCAATATTAAAATACTGTTTTACATATACATTGTTGATACCAAATGATCGTTATCTAAACATTCCAGTCAATGTCCATACGTTGATCTAGAGAGAAACAATTAAAACACAAGTTGCATGTTTAAATGCAATGATGATCCTAAAGAAAAAAAATCAGTTTTAAGCATATAAACAGAACAGAGTTGATAAATGGCAAATAAGAATCTAATGGTTACTTGTAGTATGCATGTTGATAATTACTGTAAGTATTGTTCAGTAACAGCTATTGGCTGTCATGTTTGTGGTACTTTTGATGAGTAACAATTTTTGCCTGAGGATGAGAAAGAGATCATGGAGATAAAATTCAATATGGGCCCCTTTACACAGGATAACAACCCTGAGATGACGTAATACAGTCAGCCAGGAAATGAATGGTCTTTACCCAAGCTTGACAAAGATTTCTGACAAATAATAAGGTTGCTGTAGGCTCTTTGTGACGCATGGCAGAATGTCCACAATGATTTTACTCATGCACAAAACCTCTGCAGTGAGGTAATGGTGTTTTTCTTTTCATCCAGGTGGCAGTGGATCCTGGATGGAGCATCAGAACTGTAATGGCAGTGTATTATACACTTGGGGCCCATTGCACATTGGTAGGGTTAATGGTCAAGAATTCACAATAAGACTGGTCATGCTCCCCTCATTTGTAGAGTACAACCCCATCACACCGCCAATGTCGTGATAGTGTGAAGTGATCTTTTACAGCGCATCTTGACACCAGTCGAGGTCGTGAACAGTTGTGGTTGTACATGGAAGGATCGTCATGGGAACTTAGATCTAATGTACAGAGTGCTGATGTTCGAGGGTGCAGGAGACTCTCGTAATGCTGAAAATATCAGCAAAAATCCTTTTAGTGAGTATTAAGAGCAGCATCATGACGCTGATGCAGCAATGTTCTCATAGATCGTATAGATAATGGAAAGCATAACAGGGTCAGACCAATTATTTTTTTAATGTATGAAACTGGTAAAAAGTAATCTGATTAAACCGTTACAAATTGAACATATACTGTATGATATTATACTATCCTCTGGCATTATTGTTAACTCCTTAATAGTAATATTGTCAAATTACTGGTATTCACATGCAGTGGCCTGACTATTAGGGGCTTTGCAAATTTGCCATTTATTAACAACATGTGACTTCTTTCAAGTAAAATGGTTTCACGTCTACAGAAAATATGTTTTGTATAGATTTCCGGTTTGAAGTGAACATCATTTTGTGTTTATTGGGCCCAGTCAGTCTTTCAAACTACATAAATAAAGATATGTCATTGTTGAATAATAGAGAAGAGTTTTATTTATTGATCCTCCTGCATCTTATCGCTGAATGTGGAAGCTCATCTTTTTATATTTTTATTAACTAAAGACATAATATAACACTCACTATGTCATAGTAACAGCTGTGTGTTTTAGAATTGTATTTAATCATGAAATTGCTACAAACCAGCTGTGATTTTCCAAATTTCAAACATACAACCATTCGTCGCAGGGTTACGCTACATAATCCAGGAGAAACATTGACACTGACTCATCAACCTTTTCTAATTGTAGTGGATTTTATTGACTATTCTGTTGAAGCAATGGTTTTTAAGTGCTTAAAAATAAGACTCTACAGCTGGAAACTCTACATGGCTGAGAAAATAACACAATGACCCACCTGAATGTGTTTAAAGAGGCCCTTCCATTAAAAATGTTTTTTCTGAGGTTTCTATTGAATATTTTAGCTCCACAGTGTTCTTACCTTCTTAGTGGGTGTGAAAACAGGTCAACAAATTCTCTTTCAGTCTTAATCTCTCAAACTACGCAGGTGGCGATAAAACCAGAGTTCTTCCGAGTCAGAACAGCCTTTATCTGTTTTGTCACAACTCCTTTGTTCATTAGTATTCGGCAGCTCCCGCAGTTGAAACCACGCCTAGCATGCTGCTGGCTAAAAGCTGGAGCATAAGCCGTAGCAAAAAGGAAGAGAGAATGTCTGCTGTTGCCATGCGCAGCGGGGCAGGAAACAGTATTCTTTGCTCTCATAGGCTAGTTTGTTAGCCAATGAGAGTCCAACAAATTCAAATAATGAATAATAATGAGTTGCTGACCGAAGCCTGACAGAACCAGACAAAACCAGATGAATCTTGACGCAGAGAGATTGAAAGGTCTGTTTATCAGTGTTTCCTGATGTTTTTTAGATATAAAATGTTTCCTATTACAGGTTAATACTTAAGAAATAACCACAAAGTCCTGAAATGTGTATGAAATGGCTTCTTTAAAGAAACACCTGCTCAGATGCAGATTTTATTTCAAACTTATATTTTACATCCAATAGAACATAAACAACATATCAAATGTTAAAGCTTAGATATTGTAACATTACATTATAAAATATTAGTTCATTTTGAAATTGATGGCAACAACAATTCTCAAAAAAGTGAGACAGATGGAACAAAAGGCCTGAAAAGTAAACGTAATAATTCAATATTAATCAATGGATGGAGATTTAACATCTAATTAGGTTAATTGACAGTAACATGACTGAGTGTGAAGACGTAAAGATGAGCAGAGGTTTAACAGTCTGTGACAAACTGCATCTAAACATTGTGGAACGATTTGAGAAAAATATTCCTCAACATGAAATGCTGAAGACTTTTAAGGTCCTAAAATCTACAGCGAGTCATTTTAAAAAGATTTAAAGACTCAGAGGATTCAGCTGGTCTCCTCACTTCCCAGATGTTTACAGACAGATGTTAAAAAAAAAAGACAAGATGCTACACAATCAGCATGTTCCAAAATTTTTTTTTTTAGATGTCTTAATGCCATCAAAAGCAAAAAGAGTCAATATTTTCTATCTAATTAACAAAAATCTTATCAACATTAGAAGTGTTGTTTATGTTCTGCTGAGATTAAACTGGGTTTATAAAATTTACAAATCATTGCAATCTGTGTGTATTGGCTTCTTACAATGTCCCTACATATTTGGAATTAAGGTTATTTATAAATGTCACTTTTAGAAGCCTTTATAATTCATTCATCAAGATACAAAGGTATTACTCAATTTAACTTAATAACACAGTTCAATGAACAGAGTCTGAAAAAATAATTTATTTTATCACCTGTGTAGGTCTGTTTTAAAACATTTATTCTCCCTTTTGGTTTTGGTTACTATAAGAAATTAAAGCTGTGGTTCACATTTTAACAGCTTTAGTAATGTGTTTAATTTGTTTTCCCATTCATGTTGTTAAACTTGCCTATTTGACCGAAAACCAGCACATTCCTTCTTTCCTTCTCTCACGGTCGCTCTTTGCTGCTGATCAATATATTGAATCCAAGTTATTTTCCTTTGAGACACTCAAGTATGACTTGGACTCTTTTTACTTTGTGTCTCCTCAAGTAACAAAACATGCTATGTCACATGTGCAACAACAAGCAAAATAATGTGGAATAAAAATAACAGTTTTTAAAATTTGGTCCTTTTTTTTAATACAATCTATTAGCAGGCCTCACCGGGGATGTTATCCACATCTTTACAGATGCAATCAGACAATAAAGCACATGTGAGAATAAGCTAAATAGAGCTTTAAAAGAGAATGCATAATATATTTTGGAGATTTTTTTTTCATCAACACTTTGCACACATTAAAGATGCATGATTTCACACACATCAGCACTAAAAGGATTAATTCTTTAACACAGAAGAGATCCTTCCAATCTGCCTGTAATGTCTTCAATGCCAACGGCTTATACGTTAAAACACGCGCGCTTGATTTCTTTCTTTTTGGATTAGAACAAAGCTAGTACGGAAGATAATCTCGCTTTCAGTCCAGCAATTTCAATTATCATGAGATATAAGCAAAGTATATAAGAAACGAGAGAGTCCTCAGTGTGCTGCAGCCGTAAAGTGCAATCACATAAATTACAGCATTTATAGTGAAGAGACACTCAGAACTGCATTATGCATAAACCTACAGCTTCTTCATGATGAACACATTTAACCCCAAGTGTCTGAACTACTCTGAAACAATACAGCTTTGTTATTTTGATGAAAGATATTAATGTATACATGGACTTCAGCTCATGCTGGATCTGTGTTTCAGTCATTTCTAATCTAAACTTACTGTTAATTCTGAATTAGCCTTATTTCTTTATTAAAACTCCAAAATTGGGCTCATTTTCCTCTGTGATTTGGTAACAGAATAACAGTTAAAAACAACATTAGGACAGAGACAAGACATGCACCGACGAACCACATTTTTGAAACATTATAGCTGACAAAACATCACAACCAATGGAAAAATTCTGAAAATAAATGACCTTTATTTACATCCTGTTTTGAGATTATGTAGAAATCTTTTCCAAATCAGACCAGATTATGTAAATCTGGTAAATGTTTACTGTTACGTCACTGTCTCGTCATCTCTGATTATCTCTTTATTTCAATGTATTTTAAGTTTCAGTCTTAGCTTTACGATTGTAATTGCTTTTCTGTTTTATTCTCAGTTACAGCTTTTTCATTAAAATCGCCTTGTTCATAAGTTTTCTTGTTGATCACTCACAGCTGCTGCTCATCTGTAATCACCTGGTTTTCATGTCAGCAGTCTGCTTCCTCAGTTTTTTTTTTAGCTTCCTGGTTCAGTGTTCACTGTCAGATTCTCCTGTTTCTTTATATCACGCCCCATTGTGAGGAACCAGAACGGTGGCTGAACTCTGATGCAGAGGACAGAGAGAGGCGTGGCTTGGCAAATAGAAATAAAGTTTATTTGATATGGGTAGAGCGACACAAAACTCAAGGTTGAAACTTTCTGTGGATGAACGGTGAGTTAGTCCAAGGCTCAAAGAATCATTAGTCAAATGAAAAACAAAAGAAACAGACTTGGAGTCTATTGGGAAGCAAGTAGGCGACAGTGTGGCTGATTATTCATAGGCATGAACAGACTGTGGACAACAATCTGGCGTTGGACTGAGAGAAGCCCCAGGCTTAAATAGTGCCAGATCCTAACGAGGCAGGTGTAAACGAGTTGACACGACCATATATAGACTGTGAACTGTTAAAACCAAGCACACATCAACACATGAACCAGACATGGAAAAACCTAAACAATACTGTGATAAAATGAAAACCAAAATGAAACCCAACACCCAAAGCCAAAATAAGCAATGAATAACAGGGTGTGGGTGAAACTGAGACAGAATAAGACAAGAAACATGAAACCATGTCTCTACTTATTGTTGTCAAGTCTTATGTTGTTAACAAATACTCAACCACTCATGTTCCTTGAAATGTGTACACACATAAGAAATTCTGTAATAAAACCAGAATTCAGTTTTAGATAAAACTTCATAAAAACGCCTGAAATGCAGAAGTTTACTTTCAGAGGAGGAGGGAAAAAGCAGATCTGTAGATTGAACTGGAGAGAGCAATTATTTAAAATGGCCTCAGGAAGTGAGGGTCAACTTCAAGAGCTGCATATCAGAGCTCACAGCAACATCAGATGTGACAGGCCGTGTCCCCTCATGGCAAAACCTGAATCTCTCACTGCCATCTCTAACCAAAGTCCGAAGTCATCAATATTTAACTGAACATAATGGCCTAACTGTGCTGGGAGAAAAAGGAGGCTACAGCAGCCATTTATATTCTTTTAGAGACGTCTGCTCAAGTAAAACCAGAAAAAATACAAATTATTCAGCTTAATCTTACAAATAACTCCAATCAGCTGGTGTTTATCTTAATTAAAGATGATAAATATGAACATATTTTATTGTGGATCTTTGACAGATTTGTCAGCCTGCCCAGTAGCTCATTAACACTACTCGTTTATTTTACTTACGGCACAGTGAAAACAAATGTGAAAGCGAATAACAGCCAAAAACAGCGTCTTGTCAGAGGTATTGCTGTATTCAAGATTGATGTATTTTCAAAAGAACATTGTGTATTTTAAAATTCTTGTCTAAATAAATAGTTGTCGATGCTGATTCTTTTTTTTTTTCTTGTAGTTGACCTATAAAGGGATATTATTAATATGAGTTACTATTAATCAAATAGTGTTTAGCCATGATAAGCTTCGTAGCACACTATCCAAAACGTGCAATCCTATAGAATGAAAAAAAACACATACACGCACTTAGTAGCAGCAATAAAACAGCTGGTGGCAATTGTTTAATCACATTGATGTTGTAACACACATTTAACACTCGTAACACGTTCAGGATTTAGCACTCATTTAAAGAGTGATACATGAAGGATTTTGGACACAAGATAGCTTTAAAAGCAATTAAAACATTGTATTCAGACCCTCTCACTTATACTTAATCTGTATTTGCACTTAAATTGTATAAGTCTAAGAAATTCACCTCGTTCATGCTTTATTTATACTGTTTAAATAACTCATGTTGCACAGTAACTTATCAGAACTAAGAAAAACTTTTTGTTGCACATATTTCGAAGGATTTTGTATATTTTATAATCAGGATTCAGCTTGTGAAAAAATAATATGATTGAATAAAAAAGTGCTGCAACAACTGAGAGAGGAGAGCGAGAAGTTGATACAGATCAGAAGAAGAGGACATATAGAGAAGCAGAATGTGTCATCCAATAGACACAACAAACACAAAGGCCCGAACCGTGTAAGAGAAAATAATAAGTGACAGATACAAATCACTGGCACGGCATCTTATTCTAGCAGCTGGATTGATTTAGCTAGCGTTAAACCCAGTGGCTCTGTGTTGTCACACTGAAGCTCAGAGCATCTCAAACTGAGACTGAAAGCTTTAATTTGAACATTCAAAATGAAGAGAAATGCCATGTCTTGCTCATCTTCGCCTGTTATTGAAGCCCATTGTCTGGATACATTTACTAACACTTTCAGATAAAATGCACAAAACAAATGATTTATAATTCTCTGTTTTTCGGCTGTTTCTTCCTACAAAGAACATGTTAAACAAGGAGGTTGTAAGTTAATTATCTTCTGTTTCTTTCCTTCCCCATCTTACTAATACTATATTATAACACATTTTTAAAAACATCATTTGTTGAAGCGTTTTTTTTAATAAGGTTATATTTTAGTTACGCTGCCCCACATAAAACAACTTCAATCTGAATATATATATTTTATTTTTACTGGTTAAATGTATAATTAAAAAATGATTCCCTGTGATTTTTTTCAATTACCTCCATATTTTTTAGTGTTTGGAAGAAAAAAAAAAGAAGATATTACTATAATTTAGTGGACTGCCTCATCCTTTGGGACAACTTTAAACTGGCACAAATTACTAGGATTCATTGAAAAGTAAATGCATTTATAGACATTGGATCATCTATTCTGTTTCCTCTAGTGGAAATTGATGAGCTACAATCCCCTACTCACCAAAAGCTGACCCAAATCTTTAATTAGCAAATCCGTAAATTGCCTTTTTGCACTGTAATATGTTTTAACTGTGATCTTTAAGATGCATTTTTCTGTAAAAACTTGCAGAAAATCTCAGGAGTTATAATGTGTGTGTGTGTGTGCAGGTGTATGCTCCATATTTGGAGGTGGCACATCTCTTATGTGAAAATATGTTTTCCATTTATGCAACAGGAGGCATTTATGCAATGATATATGCTATCACTCACTCACAGATGGCTGGTGGATTTTTTTTTCTTTGCTTGATAACTGCGAAGTGCTGCATCTCATTCTGGATAGTGCCAAAGAACTGACTAGTTAACTCCAGTGTTCTCTAGAGGGACTCTGACCATCTGACATGTTAATGTTTTATATTCCCAAACACTTTAATGAACGTGTCCGCCTGAAGTGATGGAGATTTATTGGAAATGATTTGCCTCCATCAAAGAAAACTGGTGTAGCCATTAAAATGCATATGGATCCATGAATAATCATGACTTCACATCTTCTGCCTGTTCACATATTATCTGTGACAACAGAAGTAAAGAGAAGGCACATCAAGTCTGTTTATTATTCTTTCAACAGCAGCAACTATTTGCCATTTAATCACCTGTATGGTGACTCCAGTAAAATGTGAAATTAAACTAAAGGTCTTTTGAACTCCATGTCAAGTTTAAACACCATTACTAGTTTTCTTACACATGCATCAAAAGGGTGAAGGCGCTAACACTGTTTTTTTTTTTTTTTTTTAATCAAACGTGAAATGCAAAGTGTTAAACTGACCTCAAGGTAATTAATTAGTAACTTTCTAAGATGTTGACCTAGCTTACATAACAGTGTGAAAGCTGTACTTGGAGAGCATCTGAATCAGAACAGACACGACAGATGTTTCACTGGAAAAACTTGCATTAAGGTTTGGTGCAGCGGAGATGGAGGCAGCCAGTGACAAACTTTTTTGCTGCAGATGGATACGCAGCAAAGTTCCCATCACTCACAGAGAGGAACTCTACCACATCCTGAGGATGACAGGGCCTCTGGTAAGGACGACACCCTCTGCATACTCCTTTCTGAGTATCAGAGGTTGTGTTAAATTTTTAAATTCAGTCAACATAAAACTTTGCTCTGTACAATATTTTGTTTTTTAGCTCATGCAAAAGCCTCATTAACTGATTAAAGATGTAATAACTGTAGTATGACATCATATGTAACTTTGTTCCATTTTCATTTTTCTAGCTGCTCTCTCGAATCCTCCATTACTTGCTTCCGTTTGTGGTAACAATGTTCTGTGGGCGCTTGGGAAATGATGTGATGGCTGGTTATGGATTAGCATCCGCAGTAAGTGCTCAGACTCTAAATGTTTTGAAAAAAACACAAGTAGAGACACAATTATATAGTAAATAGTTATATGAGAGTCTTAACGTGTACATGAGATTTTTAAGTGTTTTTATGAATTCATTTTAGGCCATTAACGTGACCACAGCAGCGACAGGATGTGGTCTGGGTCTGGCTTGTGATACTTTGGTGTCTCAGGTTTGGAAATCTCATAACTTTCTGCTTTGTGTTAATATTTTCTGACTTTAACTCAATTTACTTCTCAGCCATTTATTACCGTAGTTCACTGAATGATTAACACCATCTGTGTGACGTTGCTCAGACGTTCGGTGGTAAGAATCTCTTGCGGGTGGGAGTGATCCTTCAGAGGGGCATCATCATCCTCATGTTGTTCTGTTTACCTTGCTGGGGGCTTCTCATTAACGCTCAGGCCATCCTGTTATGTCTGGGCCAAGACCCCGAGGTTTCCAGGTACCTGAAAGCAGCTGCCATGATTCTATAAACACCAATTTATTCTCACAGCAGCAACAAATACTTTGCATTTAATAACAGTTTTGCCCCTGTGCAGATTTTAATAAATACAGTTTCTTGCAATTTGAGTGTTAATATAAATAGTTATTATTGGATTTGAACACAGCTTCTTGTTTTTAGAATAGCCCAGCTGTACATAACAGCATTCCTTCCTGCAGTACCAGTGAGTTATCACTTACATTTCTTATTTTTTATAAATTAAAAAAAACATTTTGAGGTATATATACAGTAGATTATTCTGTCCAGTGTTTGATGTCATTGCTTTCTGTTTTTTAGGCAATGTTTCTGTACAATCTTCTGGTTTCCTATCTGCAGAACCAGGTAAACTGATCCTCTAATCATGTTCCATTCTCCCATAACAAAGAGCAAAAATGCCTGAATCACTTTAATTACGCTTGATCAGTAAGTTTGTGTTCTCAGGGAATAATACTGCCTCAAATGTACGCTGCTGGTTTGGCAAACATAGCAAACGTGGTGACAAATTACACCTTCCTTCACTGGCTGGATCTAGGTGTCAGGTAAAGATTTGCTTACAAATCTCAACAGGACATTTCAAATCTTAATCAAATGTTTGCACACGCTGATATCAAACCTGACTGCTATGTGTTTTACAGTGGATCTGCTGCAGCAAACACCCTGTCTCAGATTTACCTGTGTGGTTTTGTTTTTGGTTATATTTGGTGGAAGAAGCTCCATGTAACAACGTGGGGTGGTGAGGGATTTATTCACTCATAAAACCATCTTCCTCCTTCATACTGTTCATCCTGCTAATGGGTGTCTTCCTCCCCCTGCAGGCTGGTCTGTGGAATCACTGCAAGAGTGGGGCTCCTACATGAAGCTGGCAGTCCCCAGCACGTTAATGGTTTGTTTTGAGTGGTGGGTTTATGAGTTTGGAGGATTTTTTGCAGGTAATTTCCAGTTCAGCTGTGTTTATTAACAGAATACTGGAAGTTGCAGTTTGACTATCAGCTGCCACGCTTTTAATTTCTCTGTAACAATCAGGAATGCTGAGTGAAGATGAGCTTGCAGCCCAACATGCTGTGATCATGGTGGCATTTATGACCTACATGGTACTACACTGGATTAAATCAAGATACATGTTGATTTGTGTTATTATTTTTATCATAGTTTTAGTTTTTTACATTTTTGTTTTATTTTTCCATAAGTTCCCTCTTGGTATTCAAGCTGCTGCTTGTGCACGGGTTGGTAATGCTCTTGGAGCCGGTGACACTGCAAGAGCTCTTCTCACCAGCAAGATGTCGCTTACTCTCGCAGGTGGATGGATCATTGATGATCAATGGATCATTTAGTGTCTTTGAATCTGAATTTATAATCAAGTATTCTTCTTTTAAAAAATCATAACAGATTATTTCCTTTTCCAGCAAGCTTTGCTGTCGTTGAAGGTCTCGTGCTCGGCTGCACTAAAGACGTGATAGGCTTCATCTTCACCTCTGATGAGTGAGTCTGAAGAGTTGCACTCACAGTTCAGTATCAGTAACTGATTTTCAGCTCTTAAAGTCACTGAAGAAATGCATTTTTTCCCCCAGGAATATAGCAGGAATAGTGTCACACTTGATGAATGCTTACTGTTTCCTTCAGCTCTTTGATGGTCTTGTGGTGAGTCCTGCAGCCCGTGTTGTGTGCAGAACAAACATATTTGCTGCAGTATGCCAAATGCTTGAAATGTGTTTCTCCCTTCATCCTAGTGTGTGTGCACGGGCATTTTCTTGGGAACAGGCAAACAGAAGATCCCAGCTGTGGCTAATTTAATTGGATACTACTGCATAGGGCTGACGTTGAGTGTGACTTTGATATTTGTTGCAAAACTGAGGATTTTAGGTAACTATGAGATGGAAACTGAAGTATTTATTTTCATAGGCCTGCAAGACAAACAAGCTTTAGCACAGGAAAAATAAATTGTAACAAGTGCATCCTGCTGTGCTTTTAACAGACTCATTTGTCTTTTCTCTGCAGGATTTTGGCTGGGACTGCTGATTTGTGTTGTCTTGCAATCCTCCTTCTACATCACTGTTATCTTCAGGCTGAACTGGGTGAAGATGATGGAGGAGGTAAAACAGCTGGCTGCTGAGACTAATTTGGATTTTTTTTTATGCTCATTACTTGCAAGCATGAGAAAAGATGAACTGTTTAGTTTTGATTTGCTTTTGTTTTCAGGCTGTGAAACGGGCTAAAAAAAGAACTTATATGACACTGTCAGAAATGGATGTTGCATTAGAAAATACAAGTGACATCATTAATGGGCAGACATCAAGCAATGGAAACGTAAGTGGCTAATAAATTTGATTTTGCTTTCTTTGTAAAATGTTTGCAAAAGTAAATGTTTTAGATCTTAATTACTTTAGTATCTCATCTGACATCAAACAATATTGTATTTTAATGTTTTTATTCCTTTTTTAAGTCAGTGGACGGTTACACATCTGTGAAAACCGAGCAGCATGGTGAAGATGGTGAGACAAAACATCCACATAGAGCTCTGCAGCAGAAAAACATCCATCTCTCCACCACCCAGCTGATTGTCAGAAGAGGCCTCACTTTGTTTGCAGCTCTTGCTCTTCTTGCTGTAGGAGCAGCAGTTCACTTCCTCGTCCCCTTACCGGCGAGCCAATCCACAAAAGCCAACTTCACTCTCGATGGGATCAATACAACATTTGCTCCTCATGACTTTTTTTCCACTGTGGAGTAGAAAAATCACCGAACCTGTGAAATACTCTAATTCACAGTCAACCCAGTCGAAACCCTATTATTGACTTATTATCAGTTAGTAGGCAAAAGGATTAAATACTGCAGTTCTGATGGAAATTAATTATAATCTTAGCTTGATATAAGTATGTTTTTAATTTAGAAAATTAACCAAAATATGATTTTGTGTCATTCACTAATTTTAATATGCAATACCCTATTTAGGGATGTGGGAGGGGCCTATCTGAGCTGTCAACAGGTGACAGGTGGAATCAAACCCTGGATCAATCAGTAAACCATTGCAGACATTTGCATCCTGTTTGTGGCAAACCAAAACCAAAAATATTTGCACCCCAACTGCATTAGAATGCATCTCTGTCTCACCAACATGTAAAAAAAAAAATCCTATTTGTAAAAATCAATGTTTTTCTATTATAATTAAAAAAAAACCCTCTCTGTTTTTCTAAATATGGACTTTTTCTTTAAACCAAAGATTTAGTTACTTGATATTCGGGGTTCTGTGCAGGATTGTAATTCAAATTCTAAAAAACTTTAAGAAATAAATTGGCAAAGAAAGACCAGGACATTTGTAATAAAAAGAAATAAAACAGAAGATGTAACAACTGACTGAAGGTCAAGGAGTGTCAGGGAGGTGGACACAAAGGTTGGAGGAGGAAATAGGAAGCTACAGACAAGGGCAACTGAGGATAACTTGAAATTATAACAAGGATTACATAATGTTCCTTTCCAGAGGATGACAACAACCCCACCGCGGTGTGAAGAATCAACCAGAATGTGACGCTCTTTGCAGAGTCTAGATCTTCAGATTTCATTTTTAGCTTAATTTTTCAACAAAATATGAAGACAGAGACATTTTCCAAAATTCTAACAACCCAGCCATGTTATGGTAGATTTGGGAGCAGGTAGCAGAGTTTTCATCTAGTTTGAAGGGGAACTAACAGAACTAACTAAGGACAACAGAACACCACAATCTAAACATCAAAATGTGTGAAAAATCAGTCCAGGATAAATTATTTTACATTTTTAGTCTGAATATATTTGACTAAAGATGTTCTTTAATTTTTATGTTTCTTTTTTTCATAAGATATATCTTGAAAGTCGTGTTTTTGGTATTGTAAAGGATTAACTCATGTTACTACAGATTACACATTTTCAATATGAGAATCACCTGAAAGGGTTAAATTCTTATTGTTCCTGGAACGGACCATATTTTGGTTCTATATGTTTTATCTTTGAAGTGATGGAAATCAGATTATTGTTGAACAATTTCCTCCACTGGCCCGAACTGGAGGTGGTTCATTGTTTCATCACTCAGACCAGAACATTTTCTCTTTCAAGTCCCCCATCTTGGACTTTATTGTGATTACAGCGTGTTTTCTTGTCTTTGTTTCAAAATCTCTGTTGTTTCAGCTGGTCCTGGCTTATTTCCAGGGAAGCTGTGGTCATTTTACAACATCCAGAGAACAACAAAGTTAAAACTGTTAGAGTCAAGGGAGACACATTAGTGGAAGGACCAACTCTTCTCATGGAGGTGTCTAGTGACAAGCTTTTTTGCTGCAGCTGGGTGCACCAAAGGGTTCCTCTGGCCCACAGGAAGGAACTTTACCACATACTGCGGATGACAGGGCCTCTGGTAAGGACCGAGATTTTAATTTCACAAGCTGCTGCATAAAAGACAAGATTGATGAGAGTCTGTCTTTGTCGAAGAAAAGTTAACAAAACTCAATAAACCTAAAACATTGTTTGGCAGGCTGAGCACTATCTCCAACCTTCTGTAGTAACGGCAGAGTCATTACTCATTTGTCAATACGAAGTCTGATCACAAAGACAATTAATTGAAGCTTGTGTTTTCTGACGTTTCACCTGCCAGACGGTAGCTGACCTGTACTGTTTGTCTTTCCAGCTGCTGTCTCGAATTCTCAATTACCTGCTTCCGTTTGTGGTAACAATGTTCTGTGGGCGTCTTGGAAATGAAGTGATGGCTGGCTATGGATTAGCTTCTGCTGTAAGAGGGCAAACATGTGCTTGACACACAGTCAGGAAATGACAAAGGAAGGAGCCTGTGCAGAGAAAATGGCAGATATTTCAGATATTTCAGGCACAATTATTTGGGAATGACAGAGAAATAAAGAAGCTTACAACCATGTTGTCATTTCAGACCATCAACGTAACTACTATAGCAACAGGGTATGGTCTGGGGCTGGCGTGTGATACTCTTGTGTCTCAGGTCTGGTTGTGAGTTTTACATCACGAGTAATAACCAGATGTTTACAGCTGGTTTTGTGGTCTAAATTTTTTTTAAATTATTTTTGACAGACGTTTGGTAGTAAGAACCTTCTACAGGTTGGAGTGATCCTTCAGAGGAGCATCATCATCCTCATGTTGTTCTGTTTACCTTGTTGGGGTCTCCTCATCAATGCTCAGGCCATCCTGTTGTGTTTGGGTCAGGATCCTGAGGTTACCAGGTAAACAAGAACAGTAAACATGTTGCAATAATATACAACCAGAACAGGGAGATGTTTTAATGGGTTAAGGTCAAAACAGATGCTCTTGTGTTGTATTAAGTAATAATCAAACTTTAATTCTAGTTTTGGATTTTTCTCATTTCTTGAATTTGAACTCTGAAATTAGTTTTGTTTTGACTGTAATTATAAATTTATTCATAAATCATAGCCTCAAATCATTAAATCTTTCATTGCATGAAGTGTTGCAAAATATCTTTTTTTTTTGTTTGTTTTTGTTAGCTTGTTTTAACATATTGGATGATGTGAAAATGTGCACGGTCTTCAAAAACCGCTTCTAGAAATTAACAAAATGATACACAGATATGTTGTTGTAAAAAGAACCTGTATGTCAGTAATTACTTGGAGATATTTACATGTTACGTAACTCTGTAAGTTAATAAAAAATCCCTGTCTGTGCAATTACCATTCATTTTACAAAAAAAAACAACATTTTTATCTTAATACTGAATACATTTACCTAACGTGGATATTTACTAAGCGTATCTTAAGTTCTGCAGGGTTTTCTTCTTAATCTGTCTGCCACTGAATCCAAATTCATTGTTTTCAGAATTGCTCAGCTTTATATCACAGCCTTCCTGCCAGCAGTACCAGTGAGTCCCTTTTGTTTTTCCTGAAGTATCACTAACATCAACCAGTTTCAGTTTAAATGATCCATTTCTGTATAATAAACTATTCATTCACGAAATGTACAAATATTATGTCTCTGTAGGCGATGTTTCTACACCATCTTCAGGTGTCTTACCTGCAGAATCAGGTGAATTTTTGGCCTAAATCTGAAGTATTTCTGCAACTTTCATTCTATATTGTTTTTAATTCAATTTTTAGGCGAAGGCACGTTGAACTTCACATTCTAATCAAACCTGCCTGTGTTTGTGTATTTAGGGGATAATCATGCCACAGCTGTACGCTGCAGTTTTGGCAAATCTTGCAAATGGAATTACAAACTATGTCTTCCTTTACTGGCTGGATCTGGGAGTTGGGTATGTATGATTATATTGTATCTCTCAGTTTGTATTTT
The DNA here is from genome assembly GCA_006937955.1 of Pachypanchax playfairii. Taxonomy (NCBI): domain Eukaryota; kingdom Metazoa; phylum Chordata; class Actinopteri; order Cyprinodontiformes; family Aplocheilidae; genus Pachypanchax; species Pachypanchax playfairii. The sequence continues at coordinate 1,836,210 of SSNP01000017.1, read as the reverse complement.
GCACCTGAACTGATGAATCAAAGTACTTATTGGTACTTTGCTTTGTGTTTTGCAGGGGCTCTGCAGCAGCAAACACTCTGTCTCAGATTTACATCTGTGTTCTCTTGTTTGCTTACATTTGGTGGAAGAAGCTCCATGTAACAACATGGGGAGGTGAAGATCAGCTGTACTTTCTACTCAGATGCTTCTTTTCACCAAAACATTAATGAGTGTCTTCCTCCCTCTGCAGGCTGGTCTGTAGAATCACTACAGGAGTGGGGCTCCTACATGAAGCTGGCAGTTCCCAGTACATTAATGAAGTGTTTTGAGTGGTGGGTTTATGAGTTTGGAGGATTTTTTGCAGGTACTTTTTAATATTTGACTATATTGTATATAAAAAACAGTATAAGTCCTCACTTTTGTTGTTCCTCGGCTGTAACAATCAGGAATGCTGAGTGAAGATGAGCTTGCTGCCCAACATGCTGTGATCATGGTGACTTTGATCACCTACATGGTACCGTGCTCTGGCTGTATCTCAGTTTTCCTTCTGTTTTGTGCCAAATTCTTTCCCAGGCTTTACTTTTTTTTTTTATTCTGATTCCACAGTTTCCACTTGGGATTCAAGCTGCAGCATGTGCTCGAGTGGGGAATGCGCTCGGTGCCGGAGACAGCAGCAGGGCGCTTCTAATCACAAAGGTGTCCCTCAGTCTCGCAGGTCAGTTAAATCTACAAGAAAATAATGTACAAAAATGTTTTTACAGTTTAACCAAATTCTCAGCTCCTACTTTTTCAGTTGCATTTGCAGTTGTTGAAGGCCTTGTGCTCGGCTGTAGTAAAACAGTGCTTGGCTTCATCTTCACTTCTGATGAGTGAGTTTAAACAGTTTTATTCTGTAACACCGAGACTCTTTTGAAAGATTTTTTGATAAACTTGTGTTTTTAGGAGGATCGTCGGTCTGGTTTCACATTTGATGAATGCTTATTGTTTCCTTCAGTTCTTTGATGGTCTTGTGGTGAGTCACATTTGTGGTTGGAAAATGTTAAACCCAAAACAGAATGTTAATGCACGTGAGTGTAAATCCATGCATACTAAGAGATGTGTTTATGTACTCCAGTGTGTGTGCACAGGCATCTTCTTGGGTGCAGGCAAACAAAAGATCCCAGCTGTGGCTAATTTCATTGGATACTACTGCATTGGACTTTCAATGAGTGTGACTTTGATGTTTGTTGCAAAACTGAGAGTATTAGGTATTTAGAAAGTAAATCTTTCATGCAACGTTATAAAGTAGCTTCTTTTTACTGAATCATGCTTTGCACATGACTAAGTTGTCTTTCCCTTAACAGGTTTTTGGATAGGACTGCTGGTTTGTGTTGTTTTGCAATCGACCTTCTACATCGTCGTCATCTTCAAGATGAACTGGGAGAGAATCACAGAGGAGGTATTTTACAGCTAATCCAATCATGCAAGTATTCAATTAGGATATGAACTGTAGCAATTGTTCACATCCAAGTGTAGAATTTATTTAATTAATTTGTTGTATGTTTTAACTCAGGCTGTGAAACGCACTCAGAAATCTGCACATGTCTCATTACTTCGCACAGCTGACCTGTCAGACACACAGGAAGTTGCTGATCAGACAGAGAACAATGAGAAAGCAAGTATACTGATAAAGTTAATTTGCATTAATGCTTTATTCTCTGTTGAAAATGATTTTACCTTTCAGTTTAATGCTATTTGATCTGGAATGTGATGTTTCCACACAGTCAGCAGATGGCTACATCTCTGTCAGTACAGAGTGCCATGATGGAAACCCTGAAAGGGAGGGTGAACATGTGGTTCGGCAGCTGAAAGACAGCCGTCTCTCCACCTCCCAGATGATTATCAGGCGAGGCCTCACTATGTTTGCAGCAGTTGCTCTTCTCTCTGTCGGAGCAATCGTGCACTTCCTCATCCCCTTGCCAGAGATGAAGTCTGCAGAGAGCAACCACACTAGAGACTGGATCAATGCAACTTATACTCTTGATCCAATTTTCTCAACTGAACTGGTTCCAAATGAAGAGTCAGAGTGAGTCAAAGTAAACCACATGGCTGCTGTTTATTGCTTTTTCTTCTTCAGCTCTCTGCACACGAGGATAGACCATGGAAAAATCTTAAAGCTCCAGATGAACGCTGTGCTTTTCAGAGATTAAACCATTGATTATGAATCATTTCCCCATCTGCCTTCTCTTCCTGCTGACTTCATCTCATCATATGTGCTGCTTTGTCCTGCGGTGCAAACACCTACAATCTGTTCAGCACTGGTGACAAAAGAATTACTGACTGCAGCGGACTTTGCTTTCTGTCATGTCACCAAGTTGGTGACCAGAATATTAATAATAATTCCAATAGCCAAGATCAGAAGCATGGCAGCCAGAGTCAGTCCTCTTCGTAGAACCAGAGTCCTGTAGGAAAGCTGGACTGGTGGAACCATAACTGTTGGTGCCTCCTCATCTTCTATCAGGTCAATGGCGTCCATTTGACTGAGTGAGTTTTCTGGTTGAGAACCTCCAAATATAAGATAGATAGATAGATAGATAGATAGATAGATAGATAGATAGATAGATAGATAGATAGATAGATAGATAGATAGATAGATAGATAGATAGATAGATAGATAGATAGATAGATAGATAGATAGATAGTTAAAGCAGACAACTGAAAAATACAACAAAAACCTGTGAACAGTTTGTCTTACTTGTTTCACTGTAGCTCTCGATCACTCCTGCTCTGATCTGAGCCTAGAAAGAAAAACAATGGCACAACAGTGTTGGTTCAAAAGTATCCTTGTCTTTTTTAATTAGAAACATTTAAGTCTAAATACTAACCTCAACTGTAACTGTCTTCCAGTTCATTTTGATTAGATAGAAAATTAGGAAAGTACATTGCAGTGATACACAAATAAACAAGCCGGTCCACAGACCTGCAAAATGAAAAAAAAAAACAACAACTTTTTGTTTAGATGTTTAAGATCTAACTAAACAAGTTGCAAGGCCTGATATTTTCACAGCTAAAAACTTTACCTTTGATTCCTAATTTAGCTGCAAACATCAGTGGGATTCCAATAGGAAAACCAACGCCATAAAATCCCACAATGTTGCAAATAGCACCGATTCTCTGTTTGCCTGCTCCTCTTATGATGCCAGCAGAGGCAGCCTGCCCATGCCCAAAATTAAAAATAAATAACATCCAAATGGCCATGAGTTCCAACAAAACGAATGTGACAAAGATACTTACAGACATGGCATCCAGGAGGATGAACGGAGCATAAAACGACACCACATCCGCGACTCTTTCTCTAATTTGTCTGTAAAAAAAAAAGCAATTCAAAGTGTTTATATCCTGAAAATTCACAAGAAAATATACAAAAAACTATGTTTTGAACAAAAAGACAGTGTTACAACATAATCAACACAAACCTTTACACACAAGTCATATGTAAAAGATAAGCCACGTTCACAGAATTCTTTATACATAATGAGGATCGAAGGTCGTAAATTACTTCTAAGAACAGATACCAGGACAGTATGTTTGGATTTAACACACCAGGAGAAATAGTTGAGGTTAATGCTTAACATGTACTTACTCATCATATGTAAAGACATAAGAAATGTGATTCTTCAGGCTCCCAATGAGCACTGCCAAGCAGATGGACACTGATCCTGTGACAAAGCAACATTTTTGTTTCCACTCTGCAGTAGTTTGATGGATATTATCACTCAGAACGGTTACAGTCTTCTACAACATCCCTTATGAATGGGACTTCTATTAATAACAAGAGAAGACGTTTATGTTTTTAGAGTTGTGTTTGCAGTCGCATGATGTTTATGAATTACAAACCTGCACACATCATGGTGGTTTTTGCGGACAGCTTGGCTTGTTCTGTTTCTCCTGCTCCTAAAGCATTTCCAACTCTCACACTCCCCGCCACGCTAAAACCTAAAGGGAACTACACAAACGTAATATTACTAATTATTTTGTACTAAATTGAACAGATTCTGGGACCTTTTTTTTTGTAAAACAGGACTCACCATGTATGCAATATTTGCCAGTTCGTAAACAACCGACTGAGCTCCTAGTTCCACTTCGCTGATGAGACCTTTCAAAACCAGATAGATGTTCAATTATCACAACACAAATTTATCTAAACTGTATTGTGGTTTGTAGCTTTACCTGCCAGAAAACTTCCAATCTCATACGTCCACCACTCTACACACATCATGACCATGCCTGGAATGGCCAAACGGACATATGAGCCCCAGTCCTGAACGCACTCTTTGGACCAGCCTGGAAAAAACAAACAATAAAATGCAAAATTAGAGAAAAGATGCTGCTCTTACAGGTTTATCTGAAAAAAAAAGGAAAAAAATCAATTAATAATGCAAAGTTTATGGTATTTGGCTGAACTTTGACTTAATTCAGTGAAACGTGATGAGGAATCAAGATTTATTTTTTGTTTGTTTATGCTCAAAAACCATAAATATATTTTATCTACATGGAAACAGATATACAGGAGAATCTTTGATGAGTTTATATTCAACTCATGGATTCTTCACTATATCCCTACTAAGTTTTAAATGGACAACGAAAAGAACGGGATGAGGGTAAAATAAAAATCTGATTTTGATTCTTTCTAATTTGATGATGCTGTTTGCTACTTATTTATAAAATTATAGATTTTTAAATCTGAGTGGTGTGTTATTAACAACTGAAGCTGTGAAATATCTACAACTAAGGCTAAGAATTCAAATGTTTCTAAGAGATTTTTTTTTTTTTGATTTTGGATCAGACAGATGTTCTTGCATCAGATAACAGCTGGTGTCGAGGTTTAGGCAACCTCAACCTTATACAGATGTTGTGTAAGCTAAAACCTATTTTTTATGTTTCCCATTCACTTCTTTCTAACTTAGCTTGTGATAACATCTGCTATCTTTTTCCTCCAAAGCAGTTTTGACTCTGGTTGTAATCCCAGAAAATCTCAAACTAAAATTGACTATATTTTGTTTTCTTTAGTGTTAAGTCTCTGTTTCAAATTAAACTTTATCTTTGATTTGTTGTCATGCTTTTTTTTATTAGTGGTGTAATTAATCTTTCTGAATGCAAATCAGTACAAAAGTCAACACCTTTTAAATCAGTTTGAAGAAATATCTAAAAGATCCACTTCGATGAAAATTGTGTTTTTCATGTTGTTAACATGTTCTTGTGGTATTTTTCTGATGCTAGAGAACACATCTTTAGAAAATCAACCTCAAAATTGCTTTTCTGAGTATTTCAATTCAGTTCAAATTCAAAAATACTTTATTAATCACAGTGAATCAGTAGCAGACACAAAAACACATCTAAAAAAGACTGGATTTGTGATGTAGGAAATGCACTGGGCGGGCCACAAGCTCCTACTCCGAGTTAGCGTAAACTGAGAGCTAGTGACTCCGCCTCCAGCACAGAGGTTAATTAGTGTGAATGCTGGAGGCATTCACACTCTATGTTTTTCTGTTTATCTTATCTTTATTATTATTATTATATCTCCGTACGTTTTTTGGCATCTAACTCGTCCCACAGTTTTCAACTGATTTCAACAATTTATATATCAAACTGTTCAGCTTGTTCAGGACTATGGAGCTATGACTTTTGGTATTGATATCTCTTCAACTTTTTAAATTATTTCACTTTTTGTGCTTTTTTTTGCCCCATTGAAATACATTGAAATCGCTTCAAATTCTTCAAATTTCTTCAAATTCCTTCAACTACTTTGCTTTTCAACTACTTCAGCATACTTTAACTTAGAAACTTCATTCAACTTTTAAACAAGTCACAAGACATTCACCTATTGTCGCATGATTCAGCTTTTTGATATCTTTTGCGGTTTTTGAGAAATCACAGTTTAAGTTTTTTACATTAAAATCGTTCAACTTTTTCACTCTTTTCACTTTTTTAACTACTTCTGCTCTCTTCCACTTTGACATTCGACCTTTAGCTATTGATATACCTTCAACTTTAAAAATTATTAAAGTTTGTGAACCCTTTAACTCTTCAACTTTTTAACTTTTTAAACTTTTTTAACTTTACCTCTACCTCTCTTCCACTTGGACAGTCAACCTTTAGCTATGGATATACCTTCAACTTTGAAAAGTATTAAAGTTTGTGAACCCTTTAGCTTCATCGATATACATTAAAATCGTTCAACTTTTTAACTCTTTTCACTTTTTTAACTACTTCAGCTCTCTTCCACTTTGACACTCAACCTTTAACTATTGGTACACCTTCAACTTTAAAAAGTATTAAAGTTTGTGAACCCTTTAGCTTCATTGATATACATTAAGACCGTTCAACTTTTTAACTCTTTTCACTTTTTTAACTACTTCAGCTCTCTTCCACTTTGACACTCGACCTTTAGCTATTGATATACCTTCAACTTTAAAAAGTATTAAAGTTTGTGAATCCTTTAGCTCCATTGAAATAAATTTAAATCTTTTAACTTTTTAACTCTTTCAACTTCTCTCACTACTTCAGCTCTTTTCAACTTAGAATCTCCATGTAAATCTTTCAGCTGCATTTAACTCGTTTCTTTCAGCTTCCAGCATTCACACTGCATTTCCGCAGGAAATGCAATTTTTCTAGTTGCTAATGAGCTACTGCTGCTATGCAGAAACTGCATCCTAGAAAACGGCCCAGGTTTTGTGGTTTTGGGTAAAAATGCCATCATAATTTAAAGACCAATGAGACATTTTAAAATAGCTCAAAAGATGATTGGAGTGGGTCTTTGAACTTTATATAAAGAACCATTTTTATGGCTTTATAAACCCAGTGTACATATTTGTTGTCTGTTTAGTTTCAGTCATAAAAAAGAGATTAATCTGTCTGTGACTCCTCTGTAATCTGTTCTTGTTTTATTGCTTATTTCCTATTTAGAATCAGAATAAAGCTTTATTACCTATTATCATTTGCACAATACAAGGAATTTAACTTGGAACAGACGCACAGACACCCCCCTTCCGAGGCAGCCATCTATTTTTTCGGCTCCAGGGTAGAGACAGGAATATTAAAAAAGACTGACAACATTTGGATGGAGAGGAGATAAATAATCTCCCCCAGTGCCTTCAGGAGGCACAGTGTGAGATTATCTAATGTTAATATCCTGCTCTACTTTGACCTCTTTGGGTTACTCATTCACAATGGTTTTTTTTAAGTCTCGTAAGTAATTAAAAGTTAACTGCGTTTCCATCAGCTTCATAAATCGTGAGCTTTTTCACAGAACCATATGTTTAAGATGTGTTTTACAGTAGGTAAATTAATTAATGTACTCATAACACGACAATAAGTGTATAGATGATAAATTGTATCTTGTAAATTTAAAAACTGTAATGCATCATTTAACTCTACAAAAATTTAATTGAATTCTAAGGTCTTTTTGTTTGATTCACTCACTTTTCTTGATAATTTATCACATTCTGATAAATGAAAAGCAGTGTACAGCTGTCCAAAATAAACGACTCACCTGCCCAGGTGGCCTTGTGAAGACCTTTCCACTTGATATAAATATAGAGAATTCCAGCCATGGAAAACTGGGAGAACGTGTTGGCAATAGCAGAACCACTATAAAGAACCTGATACAAGCTTAATAATTTTGGATATAACAGCATTATGCTGCTGACCTTATATGCGTGTGTTTATATGTACATACATAAAACATACTTACGCTACTCCCATTTTTAAGACAAAAAGAACAATGTAGTTTATGAAGGCGTTAAGCAGATTCACCACGAAGCCTGTGATCACCTGCGGCCAAATGATGCCCTGGAAATAAGAGCAAAAGAAATATTACATATTTGATGTTTCAGGAGTCACAAGAATACATATAGTGTTTTGCTGTAATCTGATTTTCTGTTAAGAAACTACTAAATTTTATATTTTTAGTTTCATTAAATAGTAAATGGCGTGTACTTGTATAGCGCTTCACTCAGGTCCTATACGACCACAAAAACACTTCACACTCCAGTCTGTCATTCACACACACACGTTTGGTGATGATAAGCTACACATTATATATTAGATTGTTTAATTTATAAGACAGATCACAGGAAGTGTTTAAGCCACTGACATAATGTATGTAATATTCAGTCACAGGAACATAACACAGAATTTTACAGGCTGCAGTTTAAGTTTTAAGCCCCACCCCCTTCTATCTAAACACCTCAGATCATTTTTCCGGGTGATGCTCTGATGATATAACTAGTTTTCTACCTTGCTGCTGTATGTTCAGATATTTTATTTATTATTTCTTTTTTTTTTTTTTTGCTTTAAAAACCATCTTTATATGCATCTGTGGTTTAAAACAATTTTATGTTTTCCAACTGTTTCAGCTCATTTAGGAACCTACCTGGTTTTGCAGATATCTTGATTCTAATGAATACATGAAGGCAGCCTGTAACAAAGAAAAGATTCATTTCAGAACCCTTTATCAAATATTTTATAAGAAATTCTCAGTATAAATCTCAGTAAATCAGTATAATCATCAGACTTTAAACTGTCTGGAATTTGTGGTCAGTGACATTATTTTATCATGTATATGAAGGTATGTAAAAGATGACTAACTTTCTCTAAAATTTAGGGAAAAAGCAGTTCAAACGTACAAGAATATAACACTCAAATGCAGGAATTTTTAAAAATTATTTTATTATTTAAAAAATTAAGCCCATTTTTTGACAGTAAAACTCCCGTCAGACCATTTATGACACAGAAAGTAACTTTCAAATTATTAAATCTACGTCACAGTTTATGTTAGGTTGCAGTGATAAAAGTAATATATTCATTTCTATCTAAAATCAGCAGTCTGGTGTAATAAACAGTTATTAAATATACTCACAGGAAGTGCCGGCATAAAGATCTTCACATACATCTGAGCCAACCTACAGAGAGAATTTCCATCAGAATCTACAAGAATTTTTAAATTCAAGAAGCAAAGAGAGCAAGTGGATCGTGAGACGGCTGACCCGGCTACTTCAGGTTCCTGTCGGACAGCCAACAGAACTGGTTCTGTGTTGATCAGGATCGCCCAGCAGGGGAAACACGCCAGTAACAGAATGAGAATCGCTCGCTGCAGGATAACTCCAACTCTTAGGAGGTTACCGCTTCCATAGGTCTGAAAATATTTAGTCATGTCAAATCTCTCCTCAATGTGAATGAACTGAATTCCAACAGTGTGATTATATTCATACTTGAGATATCAGCGTGTCACAAGCTGATGCCAAACCAGAGCCAATAGAAATGCCTGTAACATTAATGACCTGAGAATAAAACAGTAACAAACACTAGTTATTACTGAACTAGACAATGTATCTGTAACATGTTTGTACTTACCGCTATGGCCAAAGCTACTCCAGCTAGCTCTGTCTTCCCTAAATGTCCACAGAAAACAGTGCTGACAAAACTCACAGAAAAACTCATCAGCTGGGCCATAAACTGAAAGGCAAAATGAACGACAACAAAAATAAAATGGCTCGTTGTTAACAGTAATCAAAGGTTTGCTACATGCATTCCTGTACAGCCCGTTTAGACAATCTGTGTTTTATTTTGGATCATTTCTAACTGATCCTGACAGATTAAACACAGATTGTATCAATACGGGACTCTTACCACAGGCGCAGACAGTTTTGACAGTTCTTTTATTTCACTCTTGAAGCCCACGGGAATCCACATGCGGATCCTTTTTACTAGGAAACATTCACTCCATGTTGACAGAGGTGATCTCAGTGCGCTGCTGGCCATGGCTCCAGTCCCACCAAACAATATGACCCAGTCTTATCAAGCTGCTGCTTTTATTTGTGCTCTTCCCTCCTTGAAAAGGATGGATATCGTCACGCAGAGTCACAACAGGATTCTACTCAGAGAACAGACATAATAATAAAAACTCAATTTATTCATAAGTGTTCAAATGGCTTCTTATACATGGTCACACTGCAGGTAAATATATTTAAATAATTCCAAAATAAACACAATTAAGCATTAACACTGTGACATTATTTTAATTATACATAAAGTATTACTTTACAATACCCAGAAATAAGTGTATCCCTAAACTCCATTAACAAAGTGCTTATAATTAAATAGAAAATACACTTAGGTGACAAAAATTTAAATGAATTAATCTAAATTTCGTTATATATTTCTACACACAAATACACACATATCCATACATATAATTCAAATATGAATTTAAATATATTATTTACTATTTTCAGTGACGCGGCTGAGTTTATAAATGCACGTGAAGTCTCTCAACATGATCGGTTCTCTTACCGGTTTCTTCTTCCTGCTTCTCCGTGAAGTTTCCAGCGCCGCACAGACTCGGAAGCTCGATCAAGTCCCTGACAGCGAGAAGTTTGTGTGAAAGTCCTTCTCCCCTGATGCGCCGCTCAGCTGATGAGTTGATAAGGTCCGTCTCTCTTAATAGTTCGTGTTCCGCGTCACAAAGTAGTTCCGGATGCTTGCGCCCTGTATCATCAATTCAGAGTTATTGTAAAACAAATCTATGTTATATGATTGAAAATGTATCGTCTATTAAATCAAGCAAAATGAACCTTCTTAAAGCCCGTGTTTCTGTATATTCTTCTGATAATTAGCTTCAGACAAACACTATCAATTCCACATTTCCAGTTTTTTCTCTGGATAAGTTGACGTTGCTTTGTTTTATCACATGGGTACAACAACTAGGGGCAATCTTGATATTTACATGCTTCTCGGGGACTTTGTTGTCAGGGTTGGTACTTACAACTCTGTTTGACTCTTTCTATGAGATGGACCCATGATCAACTTTGATCGGGCAGTGTACTTCAAAGTACTTCTTAAGTCTTGATGCATATACTGATCCATATGTTTCAGCTTTGACAGCATCTCCCTTCTGATCCAAGAGAGTAAGTTTTGCTATTTTTGATTCAACCAGCCTGATCACTAGGCCTTGAACAGACTTCCACCTCAGATACTGCTCTATAAACATATTCACTTCTGTCTGAAAATGTTATGACTAGAGCTCCTCTTATCACACGAGGGAGTTAATGCTTTGGAAAAATTTGCTTCTTGAAATGCAACACTTTACCTTCTGTTTGGATGGAGTTACCAAGTCAAGTGGACCATACAGGCCTGACACCAGACTGAGGAACACATGTATGTAGAATCAAAAGGTTAGGTATGTGCTCTTATTTCATCCAACAGGAGGTCCTGACCAAGACGCATCTTTTTTTTTCCTTTTAGAAAAATATATTCCCACCATCACATGGTGCTTTGTTGTCTTCGTACCCAAGGTTTGAGTTCAAAGTCTCCAGCTTTGAGGATATGTTCCATATTTGATGTGATAATCTTTAACCTGTCAGGGTCATTGTGAGATATCAAGATGTCATCAACATCGCTGTTACACTGGATAATCTGATGCTCCTCTATAAAATGATTGATATGAGGTAAACTTGCAGTTTCTCTCATCGTCATCTGTGCCCTGCTGGTTTATCTTCAGTATTGATTCTTGTAATGGTAAAATCTTTAATTTTATCCTCTTCTTTGTCATACCAAATTTGTAGGTGGACCTTTCAAGAAGCATCATCAACACAGGCAGTTCCACCAGGAGATTCTTCTGATCTTTTACAGTAGTGAAGGTTTTGGATGCGGTATTTGAGAACACATCTCTACAATGTTTTGCCAATTCAGGCGTGAGTTTTTTAAGAAACTCTTCCTGATCTTCGCTAATCTGCCTCCCGACCTCCTCAGCTTCTCTTCTGTGCTGCAGTGGTTCTCTTTTCCTCAGCATTAGAACATACAGTCGGTGAAATCATCCCTGCTCCTACAATTTTGATTCTTACACAGGTAACCAAGTTTACAGTACGATCCAGCATCATGTACCTTGAGACACTTTGAGCACGCTACTTTGCTAACAGCAGCTTTCGTTTCGGTTAGGAGCTGCTTGTAAAAGTAGAGCCTCCTCTTGTGTTTTGCGTCACCACAGATGACACAACCTCCAGAATCAGTCTCTGATTTAGCTGACTCGGTTTTGATGCTCCTCAGCTCCAATCTGGTTTCTCCTGCTTGGCTCCTCCTCTCGATGTTGCTTGAGGTGCTCATAAATATTCTCTTGATCTTTTAGGAATGCCAAGAGACTATTCAATTGGTTCTCTGGTACAACAGCATTCATTTTAAAATACAAGCCACAAATTCACAAATACAAGCCACTCTTTCTTTAAAGCTTCTGTAAGTTTTGTTTCAATAGATTTTGTATTAAGGGGGTTTTAATTGTCCCAGTGTCTCCAATATCACTTAGATCCTTCAGGGCTTTTTCGACTGCTTGAATAAATTCCACTATCCTTCTTAGTTGATAACCACGAACAGCTAGAATTCTTTGCAGCTCTTCTATTATTTCTATAACGATGGTTGTCCAGTTCCAATAACGATTCTCAAGCACATGTTACACGAGGTCATATGTTATTTTCTCCATATCCCCTTTATTTTCACCTAAACTTCTTCTTTCAACATCACAAGTCTCACCTCTCCACTTCATGAGAACATATAAATAAAGGATTTCTCGTCATGCAGCAGACCTCTTCGAGGGAGGTGGTCTGCTCATATGGTCCAGGGTGTGAGAACGTGTTGCCAGAACACAAGTGGAGCCACGTGCAACCAGAACTACTTCCTATAATGTACTTTGACTCATAAGGAGCTTCTACTGCTCTGTTAAACATAATCTACTGTACAGAGGTGCAGATGATGTAACCTGTTGTCATATGAGCCCAATAAATCTCAAGCAAGTCTGTTAACCTTTAAACTGCTTCATGTTCACATTAAAAAACATAATTCAAGTAATACAGCAAATATTTTGTAAAAAAAAATTTAAATTAAATCCTTTTTTTAAATCAGTGCAACTAGGATAATGTGGTCTTTTTATATAGTTTTTTTTAATGAGTATTTATTTTATGTAGAAGCTTTTTGACAGTGAGCATTGATGAACTAATTAATTAAATTCTTCCTTTTTGTGTGTCTGTATTTATATTTATTAAAAGTGCGCCTGTTGCACATGGACAAGAATAGCCTTTAGAAAAAAACAAACGTGGCCAGTGATGCATTGATTTTTATTACCAGCAGAGGGCATCATTTCTCTGTTACCAGACCTCCCTCCACTTCACAGTTAGTATTCATTCTTTGCAATAAAATAAAATACATTCAATAAGTGTGAACAGTTCTCTGAAAAGATGGTCTTAAAAAAGCTGTCTCATTTTATTTACAATAAAGCTGTGGGATAAATTTGTTGATGAGTGCAGTTTTTTTTTGATCCCATCATAACGCACGGTTCTTCTTAATGATTAATTAGCTTAATTTTGACATATTTTTAAAGAAGTCTTCTTTTGTGTTTAAAACAACAAGAACAGAATTTGCACCACTGAAAATTTTCTACTGTTTGATCCCAAAAAATAAGCATTTTCTTTAAATTAACATGCACAACCTGCTCACATTTCCCCAAAACACAAAATGACAAAGATTCCAATTTACTTTGATCAACAGGGAATAAAATAATCACAAAATCTTTTTGTTCTTCTTCTTTTTAAGAAAAACATGTTTTGTTTATTGTCTTCAGTCCTGTAGATTTGAAGAAAAATCTTTCATTAGTTTGATGGAAGTGACCAAAATTTACTTCCTTCTGACAATAAATGAGAAACAATGAAAAAATAGTTAATCAAAGCCCAAGTTCTAGTTTCAGTGAAGCCGTTTTTGGCCTGTTTTAGAGAGAGAGGAACACAGTAGTAGGTTTGCAGAGTCTCAACCTCTTATTACACCTAAAAATGACCTTTTTGTGAGCGAAATGGTGCAAAGAACTGTGGTCATACAGTCCAAGGAGTCATGCTTTACTGTTTTTTATAAACACATGTGTGGTACATGCAGAGCAAGTGGATTTTCCCAACATAACACAATCTGGTTTCTAGAGTACATTTCATCTCTCAGAGGAAATCAAGTGCACAAATACATTTTTTAAAACTTGGTAAAAGTTTTTATTGAAAACATTTTTCATCCTTGTTTTTGTGACGTTAAGAAGAACTTCAGTTTTTACAAATTCAAACATGAATCCTAGTTTTCTGTGCAATAAATTTAGACATCAATTGCACAAAAATTATGGCAAAAAATGTAAATGATGTACCCCAGGATTAGGTGAAAAATAAATAACTACAGGAATAAAAATCACCATATTCTAATATATTAATAACATACTGTACATTAATACAACTATATTCCTTTTATTAATTCTTGGCAGGTGTCTCGGTGGTAAAATGCTAATAAAAAAATGAAACTGTTCGAAATAAACTGTTACAGCTGATGTTATTACAGCTTAGCAAAATGACCAAACAAGGCTAAAAGTCAACAGATTTTAAATCCCAACCCAATAATCTGTGTTTACTGAAAACCAAAGGAAAATTATCAATTTTTAGATTCAGTATTCAATATTCAGTCAAAAGTTTGGAAATACTTTCCCATTTAACTGGATGAGGAAAGTATGTCCAGACTTTTGTTGGGTTGTGTATACTGTATATTTCAGTATTTTATGTGTTCATAAGCTTGTTCCAGAATTTCCTGGTAAAATTATTTTAAAAAAGCAGAAAAACCTTTTTATTTTATTATTTTGCATTAGAGATGATTTTGAACCACTGTGTTCATGTGCCAACAATTATTGAGGCACCATTATTTGGCAGGATGGATTTACTTTGGCCCCCAAAGACTCCAAATAAAGAGCTTCTTTCTTCTGTTAGATCTTATGGCTTTTTTTTTTCCATAACTTCATTGAACTCTCCGATTGCTAACTGAAACCATGTCTTTATTTGCCAAAAAGGATCGATTGCATCAGACAAGCAGCATATTGTGCTCATGTTGTAACTGATACAGAAGAAGCGGGAGGCCCATGTGGTTTTAAAAAGGTTTTTCTTGGAACAAAAAAAGTCATAAAAAAAACAGGTGGATGAAACAAAAATGTGCTTTTTGAGGTCTCAAGCGCCTGAATGCCATTCCTGATGCCATAATCCCTTTGTGTGTGTTTGAAAGTCATTCATTAAACTTGCAACTTGCTTACTCTGCAACAAGTTAGTGGTAATGTGCTTTTGGGTGCACGAGACTGTATTCACTTAGAGTCAGCTGCATCAAAGAAAGCAACTGGAAAGTCCATTTTCTGATCCTTACATGTGTATATATAGCCAATAATGTAGACTGTAATACATAAGAATGCTTTTTGATTGGATAATGAGTGGGTGGCACAGTAGCACTAAAGAGGGAAAAATGCACTATAATTACATAAGAGTTTTTCCCCACAGGGATCCAAGATCACAGTCTTCTAAATGCTCTATGCACGCAACTACTCGTTAACCAACAACCATCTAATGTTTTAATTGTCCAACTAAAACTAGGTCAGAACTTTCTTTCTTTCCTCCTTTTTTTCGTTTACATTTGCTGACAGATGGTAGTTCTTAGCTGATATTTTCTTCTTGTCCCGTCTCAAATCCCCCCTCATGATGACAGACACTTGTAGGGTTGTAAAAAAAGTTATCTGGGGTTTTAAAACTCAGACAGGTGAAACATCGTCGTGGAACTCTTGACGCAAAACAATGCTGGAATGTGTCGCTGCCTTGACTCTTGGCTTAGGAAATGTCTCGCAAGAGCTCAGTGACGCATAGCTGTTGCCTGCGTTCATTAGGTGTGGCTTTTCAGTCCAGGGTTACTGCGGCTTTCGACATTGTGTTTACAAGATTATATCAGATTTATGCTCGAGACGATTGATTAGTCAGCAAGAGGCAACAATCTTTAAAACAAAGAAAACAGTTGAGAAAGAGCAGAAGGGGATGAAAGTCAGGTTATATTGTTTTGGATGATGAGAATGATGTATTAAGGCTGACTTTTCAATGCACCTGCACCTGCAGAAAATTTAAGCCTCCTTGTTTTTTAAATCCTGTGCACAAGTTCAGGCAACAACTGTCAATAAATGACCGTTAAATCGCAGGATTCGTGTTTGAACCCAGTGTTTTCAAAGAATATGCTGATGGAGGTTTTCAGTCGTACAGCAGTGTAATTCTTATGACGATTAAAGGATATTTTTTGGATTTGTGAAGATGTTTTGATTCTTATCTGAAGAACAATAACAGGGTAAAAAATTTTAAGTGCACGCTCATGAATAACTCCTCCTTTTGACCCTCCTGAAGGTAACCAGGACCTTGCTGTCCTGTTTTTTAAAGAATTTAGGAGCTTTGTGAACACAATTTGAATTAATGACAATGTCATGCTTTGATGCTGAATATTGTTTTGTGCAAAACTTAAGTTACTGTTAAGTGTTCAACATGAATCACACCAGAAAACTGCTTCGAAACAGTCTGTTTTATTGTTAAATATACATGTGCAAATGAAAAATCACACTTTTACATTAATTACAGCTTGAATAAAATTCATAATTTTATGGAGACACAATATCAGCAAAAACTGACTTTGTTGTGACAGTAGCCCTAAAAATCCAAGTGACTTATTTACAGTTTGAACAAATCTCCAAATACTACACTTAACTCTTTAAAAATGGAGTGATTGAAACACTCAGGTGTGCAAAAGTCTTGTTTTTACTTAAGCAAACATAGCAAAACAACAATGTTATGTTATGCAATCCAGTGCTTAAAAAAATCTTTAATTCATGTTTTACTCTACTGTATAATTTAGCAGATAAATGTATCAGTAGTAAAAGTGCTCATTAATGTACCTAACACAGTGTTTTAATGTTATTCCTAATGTACCAACATTATTTTTAACGTTATATTTGATTACAATGGTTCAAATATCATTTAACAGGCTGTAGAAATGTTTCATTTTGCATAAAAATATATCATATTTTCTTGGGTTAATCCCTGTTTTAAAAAGTACAAAACATGTCAGACATGTAGTAAAAAGGGCAGTTAGTTTCTGTAAGCTGTTGTTTTTAGATAATAGGTTTAATTCTTGCATAATACAAGAGAATATTTCTAATTTTTTCTAATTTTACATGTAAAATCAAACTAAACTCTATCAATAAATCCTACAGCTTCTGATTGTTTCCTTCAATAAAAATGTATTTCTTTCAACAGTCTTTATGTAAATAGGTGTAAATATAATACAAATTGTTTGTATTTAAGGGTATAAATATATTTTTGGTCATGTTGTTAAAAAAAAACTGTGGTCTGTCTTTGAAGTCCAAACCTTTCTTATACATAGAATTTATCTTTTTTCTCCCTTTTTTTCCCACTTTTTGTCACTAGCACGGCTGTCAGTGAAACCATCCAGACAGCAATCCAACACACAAAGCTCCCCGTCAGGTCGTGTGCTTTCACTCTGACCATAGGTCATTATCTGGCACCTGGTCCAGTGAGGGCAGGGTGTGCACAGATCACGTCTCATTGCAGCTGCAGGCTCACACACCTGTGACATTAGCCCAGGTGGGAAAAGAGTCCAGGTGAAACATGGCTTTGCCCCAGGTGTTTATGGCCAGTGTGATGCAAAGGATCCCGATGATGTTCATGACTATTCCCGTCTTAGCCTGATGGAAAACAATACAATGCACTTATTTAAAAGAAACATACTGGTGAAAGTTCTCAGTCATCCAGAGCAAGATTATCCAGATGGGTTTCTGAGTTTTTGATGATATTTTGATTGAGGAGTGATAAGGTGCTTTGTCAGAACAGTCCACTGAGTTTGTGTTTTGACTTGGTGATAAGATAACAGTCTCATGTGTGTCTGTAAAATACAAAACCACAGCCATAAACGTGTCCGCAAAAATAAAAACACTGAACAGAAAGAAACAACTGGTCGGGTCCAATCAGGAGCCAAAAGTTGTAAATTCAAGTTTTTGTGAAAAAAATGAATCAATGAATAATCAATTTTTAAATGAACAAAATAAATCTAACAATACGTGTCATAGTTTGTGGAAGAATAGGGTTTTAATTGGTGATCAAACTGTAAGTTCTAACTTATTAACTGTTAAGGTGAACAGAAACTATGTAGGAGTAGCTTCCATTAGCTTTAGCTTGGGCAAAAAGTGTCTTTATAAGGTGCTTCATAAACAGACAACAGAAAAGATGGTAAACCAAAGAAAGAAGAAACAGAAGTTCTCGTTTAGCAGACACTAAAGATTAAAAAGGTGTGGAACAGTATTTTGGTGGTGAAGATGGAACCATAAGTCAAACCCTGGATTGTAGTAGTTCCTGTTATGGTTTTGCACCCATTGATTACGTCTCTCAATAAAACTAGAGCACGATCGACCGTTTGCTCAACTAAGTGATTTTTAAATATTAGTGCAGCATGTCAGATTATTCAGCAGTGAAGCTGTAGAGCTGTTGACTCTCATCATATTTCAGGACAATTCTGTGTTTTGGTTTTAAATTGTTTCTGGTAGAACTAAAACAGCTGTCCAGGGTTCACAATGTAAACAAACTATAAACTTCCAATGGTCACTTGTGATGTACATGTGAGTCTGCCAGGAATCCTCCGCTGCATGTAGTTACAGAAACCACTAACCAGGACATTCATTTGGCCCAAAATACATGACTTACATTCTACATCAAATCAATCATGATAATGTGATAGTAAATCTTACTCAACATGACATTTGACTGATATTTTGGATCTATCAGACCCCCCCATACATCTACGTAACTCACAACTACATATCTATTTGCTGTTACAATCGAATGACAAAGAAATATGTAAATAATGAGTCTACAGGAGGGTGTTTAGATTCTCCTTCTGCATCCTGCAGTTTATTTTTTATTCTTGGAGGAGGAGGTGAAGAAATTGTTTTTCTAATCCAATTTATCATTTAATTCAACAAAATGTTTTTTAAAAGGACTTAAGGCAAGATTTGTGAAAAACTACACATGCATTTCCAGTTTATTCAATGCTAATGGGTCATGAAGCATTAAAAACCCAAAATAACGAGGCCATCCGCATATATGTCTGTTGCCTTGGACACGCTGTGTGCCACATAATGCGCTGCAGTTCGACGTCCGAATTTCCCGCGCAGTTGTAGGGATGTGACGTAAATTGACGCTGCATGCGCGTGGCCGACAGCTCTTGAACAGGAAGAACATGGATGCCGTGGACTTGGATTCAAACACTGAAGGTATACTTATGGATGTTTCTGCAGCCATCAAACGACCTGCATCCACTCTCACCCCCCAAAAAAGTGGCACCACGAAGAAAAAAAAGACTTTATCAGCGGCATCTCGTGAGTCTAAAAAAAATATGACCGAAGCCAGGCAGGCACCCGCATAAATATTGGATATGCGTTCGGTTCATGGAGGGAACTTCAGCTGCATTTGGGAGTGAAAACGGATGCTGACATGGCTCATTTCCTTGTGACCAGGTGAGAAAACATTATAGGTCGTGTTTAGAGCCTGATACAGTATGAAAATGATGAGATCAAATCAAATAACAGAGTGGAGAGACCTGACGTGAAGTATGTTAGCCTCCCCGGTGCAGTGCTGTGAAGACGAACAGTCTGTAAAGTGTCTGTGCGCGCTCCCGTGCCGGCTTGGCTGGTGGCTGCAGTTAGCCACAGCGCCTGTCGCGGCAGCACTGAGTCAGATTTTGTAAAGCTGCCTTAAGTTCCTTTAAAAAAAGTATTTTTTAGAGTTGTGATACAATTTTTATTTTAATTTATGCTCATGTTTTATTTTCTACCTGTTTTATTCAATTTATTTAATGAAATAAAATGCACATTGTACACTGTGTTGCTGTAGCATGAAAAGTACTTAATAAATATGGACTTGACTGTTAAGTTTTAAAAAAGTAAAATAACTTTATTGACAAGTTTAGGTTACCACTAAAAATGTACGTGGATTTTAGCAGCAAAAAAAAAAAAAAAAAAAGGAAATCAAGTTATTATTAGCTTTTATAAAGATATTATTTACAGAATAAACCTACCAAGCCGCTGCTTTACTCACCATATCAGAAACCTTCAGGTACCCATAGGAGAAAACGATGGCATTCGGGGGTGTTGCAACAGGCAGCATGAAGGCGAACGAGGCACTCAGAGTACAAGGCACCATGACGTAGAGTGGATTCATCCCAATAGACTCAGACTGCAATATTCACACAGAAGGTTTTAAAAAGTCAGAAGTTGTGAAGAACAAAGATTTGATCAAATCCTCCCACATCTGCTTATTTTTCTGCCCCCAAACTGCAAATAAAACAGTTCTGTGTGAAGTGAAAACTCTCATTAGGTGGTTATAATTAAGATGTAATTCCTGCTCGTTTGCTGCTGAGTCATGACTTTTAAAATAGAAAAGCACTACATAATGGCAGACTACAACGAGTTCGAGAACATTACTGTTTAGAATTTCCCTCTGAATTACATATCTCGTGGCACAGCAACAAGTGCACAGTAATTTCTGTTTCTCAAAATAAACAAAGACTAGTAAAAAGTAAACTTTATATTTAGGTCACTTTTAACTGCAGGCTTTATATCAGGTTACCACAATGACAATGATTCGTCTTGTCAGGAAGCTTTTGTTTAAGTTAAAGATTCGCTTGACAGGATGACATAAAGACTCAAACCGCAGCTGTTATTGCACTAAACTATCCTCTCCTCTTTTAGCTTAAAGTATCTGATCACATTAATTGTTTCTCACTCTTTTATCCCTTTCCACTTGGTACTGTCATTCACAAACCACATTCTGCATTCTGTGTAGTGCTCAACAAGCAGGGACAGTCATTTTATTCTTCAGCAGCAAAGGGGCAGGCAGTTGGATTCAGCATTGGACTCAATTGGTGTATTTGGCAGGTTATTAATGGGAGGAGGGGCCCACAGTGGAGAATGAAAGGGCTTGCCAAACATGGAAAAATAGGCCAACTTTTACTAGGAGCCGCCGCAGTCCTGAACTTCAACTGGAGACATGAGATTATTCCTACTACTAACTAGACATGACTGTATGTCTCCTGCAGTCAGAGATCCTGCTTGTGTTTATACTTTTACTTCCTATCAACATATAATTTTCTGTGTGAGAACTTTTACCATTGAGGCTAAGACAGGTAGGAAGAGAGTTGCAGTGGCCACGTTACTGGTGCACTCTGTGAAGATAGCAATCAGTAAGCATAAAATGATAGCAATTGCCCACGGAGGAATGCTCTGCAGTGGAGTCATCTGATCGCCCATCCACTTCGAGAGTCCTGATACCTGAAAACAGATAAAACCTAATGCAGTCCGGTGTAACATTACATGAAACAATGAGATAATGAAACGTTGGCGTTACATAAAGTACTTTAACGTGAACTAGTACATGTTTTAATGTAAGATTATAAGATTATATGAATAAATGATACACTGTTTTGCACTACAACATTACAGTTAATTCGACTTACTTCGCTTCCTTTGGCAAGAGCAAAACCTCCTCCAAGGAGAAGCACAATCCCCCACGGCATTTTCTTCTGGGCAACTTTCCAGGTGAGGAGACGTGGTGCGGAACCAGAGGTCTGATGAGGTGCTGCAGATCCGATAAATTACACACTATTCACAAAACATTAGACGGTATGCTCTTCTCCGACTGTACTCTCCCAGTTTGACATCTTACCCGTGTCAAAGCTTCGACTCCTCCGTGAACAGAGGCGAGGAGGTTCAGAGGGCAAAACAAAAAGAAGAATGGACACAAAGATTGCAACCGTGGCATCTGTTACGTACCTTAGAAGTGAGAATACAGAGTGTTAAAAAAACACTTTTGTATGTGAATGAATTTTCTTGTTTGAGTTGTATCATTAGAAATGGATAAAACAAGTGTACAAACTCTGCTTCGGAGTTAAAGAGTTCTGTTGCCCAGCCGTGGACAAAACCTGGATCCCTTGTAAACCACAAGACCACCAGTAAAATGAAGACACCCAGGACACTGATCTCTCCGAATGACATGGGTCCGAGCAGACGGTGTTGTTCACGGATAACATTATAGGCTGCAATCTCCTTTTCAGTCTTTGAGGCTCCACAACCCCACGTCTTCTTAAAACTGGAGGAATCAATCAAAGACTTTGTGTTATCGCTACATCCTGTCATACTATCAATGTAATTAAATGTTGCTTGTAATTTCTGTAACTAAATTAAGGCCTCAGTCGTCATTAAACTCACTTGAATCCCATGAAGACAAACTGGAGCCAAAGCCATGCAACTGTAAGCATGAGGATCATGTTTGGGAAAGCGAAGCCAAACCAGGAGGCGAAGTTAATCACGTCCCCGTTTTCAGGAAACAGTCTAATGAAATAAGATAACATATTTAATAGCAATCTTAAATATTGGGGTACTAGTTTTAACTGTTGAGGACACCCTTACTGGTTCATTTGGCCCTTGAGCACCAGATTGGGTCCGGTTCCTGTCAGTGTGGCGGTGCCCCCGATGCTGGCAGCGTAACAAATACACAAGGTCATCCCTTTACACATTCTCAGCCTTTCTGCCAATGCCTTATGCCTGGCAACCTCTACTGAAGCATCTAAGAAAGTCACCACCACTGCGCCTTGAAACAAAGGGCAATGGATGAAAAACAATTCCAGCACTTCAGAGATCTAATTAGAAAAGGTGTACAGCTCTGGCCATTTTCTATAACTTTCTTTTTAGGTGCTTTAGAAAGTTGACGAGGCCTCACCCTGTCCCTCGTTCTCCTTTTCTGTCTGTGTAGGGAATTTGCTGTCAATCTCTGATGTTTGGACGTGTTCATCTGAGCTGAGGATCTGAGGTACTTCTTTATCACTGTTGTTGAGCTGATCCAGCACGGCTTGGACAATAGGCACCATCATGGCTGTAGTAGCTGTGTTACTGATCCACATGGACAGGAACGCAGTGACACCCATAAAACCCAGCATCAACCTGTCAAAAACATCAGGAGAAAAAAAAGTTACAGCTCTTAGTGACCTTAGGTTAGTTGTGACTTGAGTGCCACAAAAAAAAAAAAAAAATCACACTTTTATGATGGTATAAAAAGCTTAATGCTGCCGCTCTTATCTTCAGTACGTTGGTTCTTTTTGTGGCTGATAAGATATGCTTTAGAAATTTAAGTCTTAAAGGTGATAGCCGGGGTTTTCAAGTAACTCACAGAGCTGGACGTACACCAACAAAAAGCAACACCCTCAAAGCAATGCGCTTGTGCAGATTCCAGTGCTCTACGGCCACAGCGACCAACAGTCCTCCCACAAACAGCAGGTTTGTATCCTTCAGGTACTGCATACCTACCTGAAACAGAAGATCTACAGAGTACAACATGTGCCAATGGAGAAAAAAAACAAGATCACACACTGTTGAATTGGTTTTACTTACATCTTTGGATTGCATTATGCCAAAAAAAGGGAAAAGAACAGCAGGGAGAAGGGCTGTCACAGCCAGTGGCAGGACCTCTGTGCACCAATACACTGCCATCAAGACTATTACATAGGCACATTCTGCCTGCTGGAGAACAAAAACACAGAAAAATACATCAAAATCCAGCACATTGATTCTCAGGTGACACAAAATTCTTCTAATTAAAGTTCAGTTTAAAATATACAAACAGTTCAGCTCATTTTAGCAGGAAGAAGAGAAATCTGTTCCCAACTTTTGAGCAGAAACTCCCTTTAAATCATACAGATATGTTCTTTCTTTAAACTTCTTTTTTTTCTTAGATCAAAGAGATTTGCATTATTATTATTATTATTATTATTATTATTATTATTATTATTATTATTATTATTATTATTATTATTATTATTATTATTATTATTATTATTATTATTAGAACGCTGTTTCTGCTCATGTTAGATGAAGGCACACACCTAATCTGCGGTCGTGTCTATGGTTGCTTCATGCTGCAGTTTATCCCTAATCATAACATGCTTGCAGCCTGCGTGTCTGTGTCACATGAGGAGGTAGCGATGTGGACAGAACTCGGTTTTCCCACGCTGGACTTGATACTTCATGTTAACAAAAAAGGAGTTAAAACAACAGAACTTTAGAGCGCCTCAGCGCCGTGCAACGCTGGTTCTCATGCGTGACTCTGCAAGTGCGCAGCACCCGGTGCGCCCGGTGCAAACAGGTGCAAAAGAGAGCACGCGCAAAGCAGACCCTGTTTTAATCTAGCAGCTGAATTAAGTTTAAGCAAAACTGCAAGTACAATAATTAAAATGAATATTTTATGAAACTCTAGTGGAATATGATGACAGTCTAACATGCATTTTTTATCAACTTTATTCTCTGATCAAGTTTCATCAGATAATCGTCTTAATAAGATAAATTGGTTACATACCGATGTCCCGATCACTAAAGGGAGAGGAAGAAGGACACAAGGAGTTAAGAAGAGAATAAGCTCATTCTTTATGGAACGGAGATGCCTGAGGAATCCCATCCTGAAGGAAAACAGAAAAGGAGTCTCGACACCATGGGTCGCGATTTTGAGGCGCAGAGCAGAAAAGGGGAGGTGTGGGAGAAGGAGGAGAGTCCCAGAGAGACAGGGGGAGTCGAATCACAATGAGGAGTGAGAGAGATGAATGCAAACTTCAAAATACTGTAATACTGCCACACATTAGGGGGGAAGTTATTATCCCACATTGCAATATTTGTCTACATTTTAATTTTCCTGTCTGGATTGTTTTTCTTTCTTGAAAATGGTTACGAGATTTACTGATTCTTGTGGTCAGAAGAAGCAGGTGCTCCAGCATCAAAACCTGCTTTAAGCTTATCAGTTTATACTGCATGATAAGAATAACAGCTCTTGCATAAGACTGTTCAGTGAAAAGTGATAAACACTTATAGGGAACATTTAGCTGAATTTATGTAATTTAATTTGTGAGGTCTTCCAACTTCCTGAAGTAAATGTACATTTTCTGATCATCATAAAACTAATTTTTAATGTAATTAAAAAAAAAGCTCAAATCAACAGGGAACAATATCCACATCATTTAGTCATAGGATTTGTTTTGTTAAAAAATGTATTAAAAACAAAGAGGGAGTTTAACCTCAGCATTCCATATGTATGTGTGTGAGTATAAAATCACTGTACTACTTTATCTATGTGGTTACTGAAATGTTTGTTTGTCATGAGTCCACAGGAGGGATTTCACTCATCAAGTGTTTTTTTTTTCTTTTTTTTTTCAAATGAGTCCCGTCTTTATGATAATGTTTATAATACATATAATTTAGCCTTGTATATTGTGTAGTATAATACAGTATAGTGTCAAACTCCAGTCCTTAAGAGCCACTATACTGCATTTTCTAGATGTTTTTCAGGTCCAACATGTGATTGAAATGATTAAATTACTTCATCATGTCAGCAGAGGAATACTAACCACCTGCTCATCCAAACTGGGTGTGATGAAGCAGAGGAACATCTGTGACCAAGACTGCAGCCCTGAGACATGTGTTGCTATTCTGCAGCATCATTTGTAACCTTTCAGAAATTCTAAAGAAACTTTCTGTAATCAGTATTTAATCAAATCAGTTTTGGCAACTGTCTTTAAATGTATTGGTACAAATATGTCTGATCACCTCTTGTTTGCATATTTTTAGATTTATGACTTTAAAAGATGTGGTTTTCATTCTTTAACTTTTGAAACCACTGACATTTTGA
Organism: Pachypanchax playfairii; assembly: GCA_006937955.1. Classification (NCBI taxonomy): domain Eukaryota; kingdom Metazoa; phylum Chordata; class Actinopteri; order Cyprinodontiformes; family Aplocheilidae; genus Pachypanchax; species Pachypanchax playfairii. The sequence continues at coordinate 1,810,600 of SSNP01000017.1, read as the reverse complement.
CCTGCAGTAACACTTTCTTGTGTATCAAAGTTAGGACAAAAAATGTGTTTGCTGTATAGTCCATCTTCTACTGTCTACAAGAGACATAAAATAATCACAATAAAACTCATTTTTCTTCATCTTAATTTTGCAACCTTGTAAAAAATTGGATTATCTTCTTTTACCAAACTGATTTTATTTGCATGCAATATTTTTTATCACATTGCATGATAATAAATCAGGTAAGAGAATAAAAAAAGAAGAGAAAGTTATTTACATGCAACTTCTTGTGCAGCATCATTAAAATCAGTTTCACCCTTTGTATAGAATATAGAATATAGAATATGTTAAACAATTTCAATGGTCTGAGTTTTTTAAGGGAAAATATACATTTGAATTCAGGTCATTGTTGCATCATTTGATTCACTGGCAGCCAAATCTGACTGATTTTCAGGAAAAACCTTTAAAGTTGACGAGGCACTTTTTGCAACATGCAAGAGGGCAGAAAAAAGGAACAAGATGTACAAAGTCAAAAAACGTCTTGTTCTTTAGCCATATCATTTCTGTAAAAGTGCTGACAGTCATTTAGCATTTGTGGTTGTTTGGATGAGGGAAACTTTTCATTTGCGTCCTTGTAATCAGGGGTTTCCAACCCAGTGTGGTTATGCTTATCCACAATAACTTCTACCAGTTTCAAATATACGTTTCATCATATGCACAGTATCAGTACAGTACTGTTTTTTTTAATGTATTTTGATCCCACATAAAACAAAGATACAAATGGATCTAAATGATTTTTCTTTTTGCATTAAATTCAGCTTTGTTAGATGTTCATCATTCATCCTTCAATGTGCTGATGGCAATTTTACAAGAACAAAAATGTGAAAAGCAAAGATTTAGCAAACATCTACACCATAGCCTTCCATAAAGACTTGATCTTCACATGTTATTATCTTATAGATGTAAGATATTTATTTAATAAACTTGAAATCAATATTATTTTAACAAATAGAAATCTGTATTAGTTATATTCAGTGACACATGGACACATAAACTAGATTGCAGTTATACTGCCACCTTGTGGCGACAACATATACAGCCCCCCCCCTCAATCCGAGGCTTGCTTAAAGTACATTACATTGTTTGATCATTCAAAATGCAATAATTTAAATGGTTAAATGGCCAGAGTTAGTGGTGTTTATATGCTAGTAATATTTAATAAACAACTCTTCTTAACACTTTCTCCCTGAACTTAATTAATAACGTAGATTTACTGAACAAATCGACCTCCGGATGTTTATTTTTCTATGTTATGGTTATTACAGACGGTAAGTTGTCTTCATTCCTTCAGCATGATGCATCTCAGTTTGACATGTTTATTTTGAGGAAGCGTCTTGCCCAGCTCGCAAGTCAAGCTTTAATCACATGACCTGGGGCTGGTGCTGGGTCACGTGAGGCGTAGCTTGTAAAAAATGGCTCCAAGCAAGTCTCTCTGAACAACATAGAATAGGCATACTGTCTTCTGTGCTGATACGTATCTGTAGGCAGCAGAAAATGGAGCTGTTAGATCTCAGCCCGCAATATGTCTTAGTTTCATAAAGTGATACGAACTCATGCTTCAAACGGGGACGCTGCTAGCTTAACGCCTACTAGCTGCTACGAGAGAGGTGAGTTCTGCATTAAACAGCGAGTAAATCTGTTGCATCTTCTGTTATTACAGCGGAGTTACCCTAAACGAACTGCGTCTATAATCTGTTCAACCAAATCTTTATTTTTGCTCAACTTCCATGTTTTTATGTTAGCATCATGGTTAAGCTAAGTGTTAGCTTGCTTCTCTTTCCTGGAGGTTCTTGTAGTTAGTAATTAAACATTTCATTTCACTTTTCTTGCGCTGTTATTTGAAGCGTTTCAGACTTGTTTATGATTTAAGTATATTTATGAAATGTGTTGCGAGTTTGGCAGTACTTCCTCACCTGTTTTAACCAAGTCATACAAGTGAATTAATTGAAATTTTGAAATAAGTGACGGGTCAGGCACTTTAATTGAATTAATATAAAATCTCTAGATTAAGAGTTACAGAATGTTCCATGAAGATGTTTTGATTATAGTTGAAGTTGCCGTTAGAGAAGCTCAAACTTGACGTCACCAACTTCTTCATTTTAGTTTTTTATTCTTCAGTTCAAAACTTTCAGCTGCTCGTTATTAATTTGCACAGTAATATCAGAGTTATTGCTCATCTGATGACCCATTTGTTGTGTTTTTTCTGCAGAGGCACAGGTAAAAGAGGTGATTGGCTTTGTGTGATGACTTTCTCTGGAAGGGGAGAAATTGAGGTGAAAGTAGCTGTTCAACTCGGAACAAGTATTTGAAGACTGACCATGGATTGGCTGATTCAGGCAGTTGAGAAAGACTTGGGAGTGGATCGACGGCAGTTAGGCCCAGGACCCCGTCCTCAAGAGGTTATAGCTCTCGTTCCTACGCGCTGGGTGATGGGCCTGAGGGAGAGGAAGGTCACGCGCTGTGCTCGCTTTGAAAGCATTACAGCAGAGATTTTAACATACCTCCGGTCTTCCCAAGCAAAGTTGCCACCTGGCTGGACTAGAGTCTGCATTCAAGGTGTGAGGAAAAGCAAGCTGAGCTATAGGCTGATCAGAGACCCGTGCCATCACCAGATGGAAATGCTGCCACAGGATTCGTATGTCAAAACCATGCAGTCTGTATCGCAGCACAACGTCAGGTACTGTACGAACTTTATACTCAAGCAGTTTAGCATAGGGAATTTTTCTCATAACTAAAGGACAAACAAATAATGTCTAACTTGTGTAATTATTTTCAAACCTGAGAAAACTGTTGCTCAGCTATTTTAAAGGGTAAATGTATAATAATAGTGCATTATGTTAAGAGAAGAGAGCAAAATCTGTGCCATTATTAGGCAAAAACTGGTGAGAAAGTAATGTTTACTTTCTTTCTTTTCAGGAATTTGTGGCGAGAAGCTCATTACAAACTTGTGCAAACATATACAGGACCCAGTGAGCAGATGCATATTGCAGCTGTAGATGCAGTACGCCATGCCTTAGAGAAGCTCTTCAATTCAACGTTTGTCTCTCCTGACAAAGTGTCTCCGTCCCTGTCGCCAGCAAGAGAGAAGGACAAAGACATCTTCTTGCCATCTGGTTCATCTTGTTTTGCCAAGCCCCATTCAGACAATCTTTGTCCTAATGTCCTGCCAGCAGAATGTCTGGTCGAGACAGCAAAAATGTTATACGTCATTCTCCCTTATACTCAGTATTCACTTCATGATATTGTGTCCTTCAGCCCAGCCAAGCTTGCAAACAGTCATGCCAAAGTGCTGTTCATCATCTACCAGGTATTAATAGCTCTGCAGGCATGCCATGCTGTGGGTCTGTCCTGTGGAGAGCTGTCTCTACAGGACATAGCAGTAGATGAACAACTCTGCGGCCACCTCAAACTCAGCCTTGCTCATTATGAGGATCTGGGGTCAGAAAGGGAGGCAGCCGGGGATAGTGCAAGACAAGAACCAAAAAGTGCCCTGCCAAAAGAAATTAAGTGTTTGAGCCAAGGAAACAATAGAATCTGCAAAGACTGCTTTGATCAGCTGAAGACACTGGTTTTGGACTGGGTCCATGGACGAGTCAGTAACTTTCATTACTTGATGGAGCTGAACAGGTTAGCAGGACGGCGAGAAGGAGACCCTAATTATCACCCGGTGCTGCCTTGGGTTGTGGATTTTACTGTGCCATTTGGAAAATTCAGGGATCTGAGGAGGTCAAAGTTCAGGCTTAATAAGGGGGACAAGCAGCTGGACTTTACTTATGAGATGACCAAAGAAGCCTTGGCAGCTGCAGGGGGTAATGGTATAGGTGTAAGTGGTGTAGGAGGAGACCTCAGCTGTCTGGGGTCTGTAGGTGCTGGACAGACTGAACACCTTCACGTACCTCATCACATATCAGATGTGCTGTCAGACATTACTTATTATGTCTATAAAGCCCGACAGACACCTAAATCAGTGCTGTGCAGTCACGTTAGATCTCAGTGGGAGCCTAACGAGTACCCAGCCACTATGGAGCGCATGCAGAGCTGGACTCCTGATGAGTGCATTCCTGAGTTCTACACAGATCCTTCTATTTTCCGCTCGATCCACCCAGATATGCCCAATCTGGATGTGCCTTCCTGGTGCAAGTCCTATGAAGAGTTTATTGAGGTCCACCGGCGCCTTCTGGAGTGCAGGGAAGTGTCTCAGCATTTGCATCACTGGATAGACCTCACATTCGGTTATAAGCTGTCAGGGAAAGATGCAGTTAAAGCCAAGAACGTGTGCCTCCACCTAGTGGACAATCACACTAATCTGACATCATATGGTGTAGTCCAGTTGTTTGACCAGCCACACCCACCACGCTTATCTCCCTCCCAGTACGCCCCAGCAGAACCTCCACTTCTTGGTCTTGCTTCTATTAATGTGCCTTCTTTACACATTCCTCCAGCACGCACGGCCGCTGACTCTGTGGATGGAATGGTACCAGAGACCACAGGGTGCGAGTCCAGTGGCTGGACTGTAGGAGATAGAGATGAAGATCTTGAACAAGGGACAGAAGCTCTAGACTCAATAGCATCCACTGGTTCATCCACATCCGCGTCTTGCTCCGCCCCATTGCCAACCATGAGTTCAGGGGGAGGAAAGACAGCCGGAGAGCATGTAGCGCTTGTTGGTTCTCAGTCTCCAAGCACATTCCCTGGAGATTTCTCAAGTGGCATGGGTCCTGCTTTACGTGGTGCAGTGTTACAAAGAGGCGGGCCAATAAACAAAAAACAGGTGGAAAATGTCACTAGCACCAATACAGAGGAAGTTAAGGTTGTACTTCCTGAAGGCTTCAACCCACTGCAACCTTTAGAAGAACTGGAGAAGCTGAATAATTTCTTAGTGAAAAGTCTTCATGCTGAAGTATGGCATCCTGCAACATCCAGTGGCTCCATGAGAAAGGGCCCCAATTCTGAATCTAAACCTTCTCTTACGCAACTGTTTCAAAGAGACATGCAAGCGTTCGGCGTTCTGATTGCTGAGATGTTTTATTCCTCCAAACTGAGAGGACTGAAACCAGAAACACCCCTCAGACAGCGTTACCAAGCTGTCATGAAGTTGGGCTCTGCAAACCTTCGTGATGTGCCGCTGTCGCTACATCATGCTCTTGAGACATTATTGCTGATCAAGAAACACACTGGAGTTGCTCGCGGGGAAGTACGAGACTGTCCAGATCCACTTCTTTTTGAATATGAGCCCATCTGTGATGGTCTCCCTCCTCCAAACCCTCATCAGTTACTGAACTCCATCATTACTCCATTTCCCTTCCCTTCCTATTTTGCTGAACTTCATAACTTTATCTTTACCTACCATGCCAAGATGGGAACTGTGTGTAGCCTTCAGGGAAGAGACATTGTTTTTCACCTCTGGCAGCAGCTGGAAGCTCTGCTGCGGAGTAATATCACTGCAGAGGGTCTGGAGATTCTCCTGCCCTTCATTCTGACCCTCATGCTTGATGAGTCCACTGCTGTTTATGCAGCTTGGTACCTGTTTGAGCCCATCTCTAAAGTACTGGGTCCTAGAAATGCAAACAAGTATCTACTGAAGCCACTGATCAACGTGTATGAGAACCCTCACTGCCTCCGAGGACGGTTCTATCTCTACACTGACTGTTTCATTCTTCAGCTGATTGTGAGGCTTGGTCTGCAGGCCTTCCTCTCAAACTTGCTCCCCCATGTACTGCAGATCATCACTGGCTTTGAAAGCTCGATCTTGGGCTCTGGTGGGGAAACTTATAAAGGACTGAGGACTGGCATGTGTAACCTGGGAGAGGAGGAAGATGAGGACTTTCAGTGTGGCAAGGCGCAGCAATCATCTGGATCGACTTCTGGCAACATGGGGGGTAACAGTGGTGTCAGTGGAGGAGTCGGGCTGGCTGGGGACTCTGGGCTGGTCGACTACTCCTCTGGTATTAGTCTCAGTGATCAGGTCTTTCTTTCAGAGGCAGAAGACTTTCAGAATGAGTTCTATGTCAACAGTGAAGCGGGGGTGGCTGCTGGGAAGCAGCAGAACCAAAACTCCGCATCTAAAGACCAGGACCAGGAATCTTTAAGTGTGGGCAAACTAAGTGACAAAAGCAGCACGAGCGAACTCTCTCTGGGTGACGACTCAATGAGGGATCGAGCCAGTCTGAAATCAGCTGACAGCAGCCAGGACCTAAAACATGCCAGTGAGGGAGAAGAAGGAGGAGAGTTAGAGGAAGAAGAGATGATCAATGAGAGTAAAGATGGAATACATCACCCATCTGCTCTTAACCTTGAGTTTACTGAATCAGGAGCAACAGTTGCAACTGTAGAAGGTGAGATTTTGAATGGACTCACACTAGAGGAGACTGAGAAAGGAGTTTTGGAAGGACAGGAGGAGGAGGAGGAGGAGGAGGATGGCCGTGATCCGTCTGAGGAGAAAGAGCAGAAGATTCTTTTAGGTAAATCAATTAAGAAGCCTCGTAGATTTCACATGTTTATTAATTTATTTATAACATTTTAATTGTGCTTTTTTACACAGATACTGTTTGCAAAACAGTTCGCTGGCTTTCAGCCAAACTTGGACCGACAGTAACGTCTCGATACGTAGCCAGAAATTTACTGCGACTGCTGACAAACTGTTACGTTGGTGTGTAAATTTCGAACATAAAAAGCGTCAGTGTTGAATGTTATTGTTCACAAACTAGTCTCATCTGTGTTTTTCTTCACACCTTTTCTTGTCATCTTACCTTACAGGACCAGGAAACCACCAGTTTGTGGTGTCTCCATCAGAGGAAAGCCGAATGGAGAGTGTGGGAATGGGCAGCGTTTATGAGAAGAAGCCTGTGGTTGGTGATCATACAGCAGGACCTGTTTTAGACTGTCTCATCTATATAGCTCAACTTTACGGAGAGCCTGTGCTCACCTACCAGTACCTGCCTTATATAGGATATTTGGTAAGATGAGGAAAATAAATTGTTTGTGCAAAATCTAGTTTAGGTTTATGTTCTGAAATCTCACCAAAATAACCTGCTATTTACAAATGGAAATATTTTCCAGGTGTCTCCACCATCGTCACAGCGTTTGAACACACGCAAGGAAGCAAGTCTCCTCGGAGCTGTTGCTCTCACCCAGAAGATCATTGTCTTTCTCTCAGATACCACTCTAATGGACATGCTGATGAAGATCAATCAGGATGTTCTCCTTCCACTTTTAGATCTCCTTACTACCCCACGAATGGGGTCGGTAATGCAAACCTACATGCACGTGGAGCTGTGCCACTGTAAATCAGTCAGTTGATGTATTTTGTCTTTTATGCTGTATTGTGTAGGTTCCCGAGCGGGGTGCAAACTCGCACAGCTGTCTGTCTCAAGACCCTGAGCTTAATGGCTCTCATCTGTCTGCGCATCGGGAGGGAGATGGTGCAACAGCACATGGCTGACACACTGCATCGATTCTTCGCTGTTTTCTCTCTGCTGCATACTCTGCAATCCCAAGTATGCATGCTGTGTTGCACACTCAAGACAACGTGCATGAAGATATACAATTTGTCAAATGAATCCCTTTAACTGGTCAAAAATGGTTTGTTTTTACGCTCAAGGGTTCAGAAAGAAATGCATGTGTGCTACAGAATAATTGTTTTGAGCACCTTCAACAAGCAGAGCACAGATATGACTATTATACTGTTGCGTGTAAAAAATGAGAACAAAAGAAGTTTTACAAACCCGTCATTTAGGGATATAAATGTAATGACTCAACAAGGTTTTTGTTTTTTTCACAGCTGAATGATGCTCCTCGGAGAGTCGTGGGAGAAGTAATTGTGGTGGATGTTTGTACTACTGAAGAGTCAACTGTAACTTATGAGATGGGGGTTTTGGAGGAGTTACAGGCTGTGTTCAATCCTGAGATGGCTCATGCTTCCTACATCCCTTTCTACTGTCTTATAGGTACTAATAACTCCATCAGTGTTGTTTAGAATACCATCTGTGTTGGAAAGGATTTTATCCACAATGGTTTAAACCAGTGCTCTGTTATGATGTTCATAGGTGACGTAGCTATTCGGAAACTGGTTCCGAATCATGAACTGGTCTGGGAGTTGGCCCAGTCCTACCATCCGAATGTGAGTCGGGACAGAACAGAGACAAACCAGACCTCAGTCTCCAGGTCGGAGCCGCCTCCATCATCTGGTTTTAACAAACCTGTGGTTTGCAGTTCCTTCCCTGCTCCTTCAAGCAGCTCCGCGTCACAGGGAGACTCACTCCCTGAATCAGGCACATTTGGAAGCCACTTGGTCGGAAACCGAATTCAAGTGTCCCGTGACACCGATTATGGTGGCAACACCAACCCCGGCTTAGCCAGCTCCTGGGGACGTTCCAGCCACACACCTCCCATCATCACCACTGCTTCCACCTTTCCTAATACTTCAACAGGTGCATCTTTATTTTCCTCTTGGATAACAGGTCCCTCCCCAGAGGACAGTGCACTGAAGCAAGAGCTCCCTCGGAGTGGCCGCTCCCTACAAGGCAACTGGTTGGCCTACTGGCAGTATGAGATCGGTCTTAATCAACAAGATTCACATTTCCACTTTCACCAAATAAGACTGCAGAGTTTTTTGGGTCATTCAGGTACCACAAAGTGTTTGGCACCTCTAGCTGGGGAGGATTACTTCCTTTCTGGGAGTAAAGACAAGACTGTGAAGCTTTGGCCCCTTTATAACCATGGCGATGGGACACAGGAGGTGGAGCCTAGGCTGACATATAGTGAACATCGAAAGTCAGTTTTCTATGTTGGACAACTAGAATCTTCACATGAGATAGTTAGCTGTGATGGTACTGTCCACGTATGGGACCAATATACAGGTGTGTCTTATTAGCTCTAACACATTTCTGCTCATGACTCAAAGCAAAAACCTGCATATTTTCTTATGTAATTACTTTTTTTGTCCCAAGGCAAGCACATTCGCTTGTATGAAGCTGTGGATGGGAAGAATCCAATTACATCCATCACCACCATGCCAGCTCCACATTGCAGTGTGGTGTTTGGCAGTGCAGATTCTGTTCTCCGCTTCATTGATCCTCGAAAACCTGGATTGCAGGTAGCAATTTCACTTGGAAAGCTCCCTTTCTCTCTGTCTCTTGAGAGTCAAGCCATTTACCACCTATCAGCTATTAATCATTACTGTGTCTTTGAAAGAGCAGCACATTTTACACTTCACCAGGAATGAGTTATTTCAGTCTTGAAAGTGACAAATCTTCCCTTGTGTCTGCAGCATGAATTTCGTCTGGCGTACAGTAACGTTAGCGCTGGGCTGATCCGCTACCTGGCAGTAAGTCCCTCAGGTCGCACGGTGGCTGCAGGCTTCTCATCTGGATTCATTGTCCTGCTTGATGCACGTACAGGACTTGTACTTAAGGGCTGGCCAGCTCATGAAGGAGATATCCTCCAAATGAAGGTAGAGTGGACATGTGTAGATGTTTATGCATACTTACATTACTAGAGTTGTATTTCTTTATTTCTGGTCAGATTGAAGATTTGTTTTTAGAACATCACAAATTTATGTATTGACTTTAATCAGTGTTTTGACTGTTAGACCTTAGGCTCAAACCAGATAGCAGTGCTACTGTATGGACTGTTTTTTCCATCAGGGTCCTTCTGCTGCAGCCTCCCTGGACATTTGAGCTTTTCATATAGAAAAGGAGATGGACTATAAGATGAATTTTTGATGTACTAACCATAAAAGATTAGCTGATGTATGAAAATTATGTTTACATATGGGTATTTTGCAAATCTTAATGTTATGCAGTGTCAGACCAAATTAAAACCATCAACTGGGGAAAAAAAAGAGTCACACATTGCAGCTCCAAATCAAGTTTGCTACGCTTTTCATTTGGTTTTTCGAATTGATTCCCACTTCAGAAATGAGCTGTGTGACACTTTTAGATCATGTCGACCATCTTTACTCACATAACTAAATAGATGACGTAAAATCTCTGAATTCTCTTTTAATTTAACTCCATTATTGATGTTGATCATATTGGCTGATGCTTAACTTGAACCTGTTACAGCAGCTGCATGTAGCCAGAATGCATTTCACAACAACATGGAGGTCAAACGCGTGGGACTGACACAAAAAGACACAAGCTGATGGGAAATGGGACATACAGCAAAAAAACTGAAATGATTCCTGTCAAACATGTTCAGCTGCTTTATTTGTGTGGAAAATGTAAAGACTGACTTCTCTTGTGATTTTTCCAACAACAGAAGTTTGTGTGAGATTTAATATGTTTTTTAACTAAATCTCACTAATTTTTATATTTCATCTTCAAACATTTTAAATAAACTGACTCGTGAGCAGAAATTAAAGTACTATAAGAGTACTTACTGTTCTTTGTTCAATTTTTAGGCTTTAAAACAATCAATCAAACGTGGGTTGTACATTAGAATCAGACTTTTTGGTAAACAGTGGAAACTTTCAGATGATCGCAGTCCTTCATTGGTTTGGTACGCAGCTGCTTGTGGTAATGGTTTCTGTTGGACCCACATGGTGCAGACGAGTCGATCTTTAGATGTCTGTTTTTTGTAGCTGGTTTTAAAAACACTACCAACGATTTTGTTCGATTTAAGACAGTGATCTGATTTGAGTGTTTACTTTTTCAGAGTGTACATTTCAGCTTTTTGTTAATCAATAACATGCAATCATTGCTGTCCCAAAAACACATTATCTATGTGAATTCACACACCTGCTCGCAAAGCGTGAAGTTGTGCTTTTTACTCACAGGGTGAGAAGAAAATGTTCAACCAAGGCTTTTATTTTGAATTTTTGTGGTGTAGTGTGTAAGAGGTGATGAAAGTTGTACTCAGTAAATGTGCTGTCAACAGAGCGCAAACTTTATTTAACCCCAAATTAGGTCAAGGACTGTATCTCTAGTTATAAAGGCACAAGTTTAGGCAAATATGGACCCGGTTACTCATTAGAAAGGACACTCGGGTATCACAGAGATGTTTATATTTTTACCAGAGAAAGCTTTAATATAATAAAATACAGTACAATATATTACAATTCAAGACTATACAGGAAGCTACGAGCTAATTAGTTTATTTTTGATGTTGTTTGTCCTTTTTATTTATTTTTGTAACTCAGTTTTGTGAAACAAGTTAAATAGAATTTAGTTTTTTAGCTGTTGGTCCTTTTTTTTTATTTGTGAAAACAAAAACATTTTCCATTTCTTCCAGCATTTAATTCCAACCTTGAAATAACTTTGAAAATATTGACAGGGGAGGTGTTTAACTGGATGTGATGCAACTTGTGGTGTTTTTTTTTTTTTTTTTCAGGCTGCAGAGGGAAACCTGGTGATCAGCTCCTCCACCGACTACACGCTGGCTGTGTGGAAAGATCTTGAACACAAGCCCCTCCGCCAGTACAAATCGCAGTCTGATCACATCCATGCCTTCGACCTTTACGGGTCGCAGATTGTAACCGGAACTGTGGTTAATAAGATCGGAGTGTACTCCATGGCCGACATCTCCCTTAGTCCTGTTAGCAGCACTAAGCTGAGCTCGGAGAACTTCCGCGGCACTCTGACCAGCCTAGCGGTCCTTCCCACCAAGCGGCTCCTGCTGCTCGGCTCAGAGAACGGCGCCATTAGGTTATTAGCTTAAAACAGTAGCTCCTCGGCACTCTTAACACTCTTCCACTGACTTTCATTGTGTCTTTTTTCCTAACGACGCACATCAGTGGGTTTCTTTTTTTTTTTAACAAAGCAGCACAAATTGCAGCATCATAGAAACGCCAGTCTGGCTGCTTGCACAGTGTTTGACAGGCAGAAAATGCATCCCACTATCTAGAAACTGATAATGCACACTGGAATTCAATTCCTACGCCTTTTCACGGGGAGCATATGAGAGGAACTTCTTGTCTTGACAAGTTCATTTGTTTTGTTTTTGGTATTCTGATCAAAAGAACAAATTGGAAGACACACTCAGGAAGGTTTTAGCCAGTGTTTATACTTTTCCAAATAGTTGTTTCTAACAAAACCAAAAAATACATTGAGCTCACCTTCCATTTCCTTTTTCATGATGATGAGTACATGTAAACCCAAATGCACTGATAAAACTATGCAGTATTTGTAGATAAAATCATTTCTCTTGTCTTTACTCGATGTCTATAGAGAGATGTTTGTGTATACGCCATGAAGAATAAACGTACACTTGCTGTTGCGACGGCAGCGTTGGTGTTCCCACTCCCGAGAGCAGGACAGTACAGATGCACAGCCTTTAATCAACTGCACAAAAATGATCTGAATTGTAAGTCACTCTGATTTTAAATGTTGAATGTTTGGGGTTTTTTTTCCACAAATAAATGACTTGAACTTTTCATCAGGACTTTGAAAACCATGTTTAGTTATATTCCTGATTATGGCGACATTCTCCTGGTAGTGCTTCACAGCAGACGCTGCTTTCACCCGTTCATTTCTAACTCCGAAACTGCAACAGTCGACGCCAAGTTTTTGTATTCTAACATTTATATGAAAATACTAGGAAAAATGTCTATAAAGGAAATATATATATATATAATCAACAATAACAATGTCTTACTTCTTTTTTGTCTAATTTAATCAAGTAAACAACAGCTAATTCCAGTTTTTAAAGTTGATAATCTTTGTATGACATGTTGAAAAACAGACTAGTTTTCTAATTATTTGCCTAAAGTTCTGATTGATCTTACAAAGAGGGTTACGCCATTAGAACTTTTTTTTTTTTTCTTTTTAATAAACCTGATGTAAATATTGGATCAAAAAGTAAAAATTTTAAAAGAAGTAAGAGAAAATGTTAATTTATTAACATGTTTAATAAAATTTGCTTCCATCTTTTCTGTGTTCTGGTTTGTTTTATGTGATTGTCTTGGATTCGTTGTGGTTTGTAGTTTAACCCCTCAGATCTTCTGATCTCTGATTGCACAAAGTCTCTTTGTGTTTGCTGATTGAAGTCTTGTGATCTACAAGATATCAGGTTCACAAAGTGGTAAAAAAATAAAATAAATGAGTTTCTTTTTTGATTTCATCACTTTAATCTGTACTTTTGGATGCTACCACCATCTGGGATTTTTGGGGACTCAACAATCAGACATTTCAAAATCCCAGTTTTCTGGGAAACGTGGGAGTTTGTTTTCTGACACCAAATTTCTCAACCTCAAGTCATTAAGTTGTTTTTGTTTGCAGTTGGATTATTAACCACACTATAGCATGTAATTTGTCACATTACCTGTCATAGTTTTATCATGGTCTCACATGCTCACTGATGTGCAAAGCTGCATGTCAAACCTGCGTATTTAACCCTGGTTGCTGCATTTATAAACAAATATTGGTTAAAGTAAAGCTCCAATCAATGCAAGTTGATATTTAACTGTTTGCTGAGCAAATGCCAATCTTTGACTCGCAGGAATTCCACCATTCACAGTACAGTAGGTTCTCCTTTTTTGGACAAGGCAGCAAGTTTTTTTTTGTAATTCAAATATAAGGTAAGACCATATATTAAATTAACTTGCTTGAAGTCTGCTGCATATTGGGATTATTTTAGAAATAAAGATTTTGCTCAATGTAATATTTTCATGCTTATGGAAGGTCTGTTTGGCAATTTTTTATAGCAATTTAAATGAGTTTTAATGGATTTTTTGACTTTTTTTTTTAAGTTTTAGTAAATATACTTCTTAAGATTTTAATATCGGTTTGTTCTGCTTCGGAAAGCGATTAAACTTCAATGAATCGAGCAGCGTTTCCCAATCCTGGTCCTCAGGACATAACAAGTCTGTTTTAGATGCGTTCTTGCTTGAACACACCTGATTCAAATGTCAATTTTAGCAGAAGCCTGTTAATCAGCCATCAACTTAAACCAGGTGTGTTGAAGCAGGGAAACGTTTAAATTGCGAGACGATCCTGAGAACTGAAAACAGTGAACTAGAGCCTTAAATCATTGACGTAAGACTTTTTCCCCCTAAATGTTGACAAGCTTGTTGTTTGTTTGTTTTTTTTATTTTGGAAAACATTGTATTACTTTAAACACTAACTGGATGAGAGTATGTGATTTATGGGAATTGATTTCTTGTGCAACACACAGGTAAGTTCATGTCTCTGGCTTTTAAAATATCAGCATTTGCTATTTTCTCTTACAGTTCCATTTTGAGGACATGGACCTCTGCCTGACACTCCTGTTGATTTGTCTCTGCAGCCGAGGCGCTACAGTAAAACACTTATCTTCAAATGATTAATGCTGATCACAAATGCATTCCCTGACCTTTTTATTATTGTTTAAATGTCTTGTTTGACAGAATGCTGAGGTGGCTGAAGATCAGCTAGCCTCTGTCATCCCTTTTATTCCTTTGATTCCTAGTCAACCCATAGAAGTAGGAATCCCAATAAAAACATTCTTCCTTCATGGTGAGAGGGTTCTAGTCGCATAATGTTTCTATTTTTGTTCAAAGACAGGAGAAAGTATTGGTACGCCAGAACTGGCAGCTCCCACGGAAGTAGCTGTTTCTGCAACAACTATACATACCTCAAACAAGACTTCACCAGAGGATGAAGATACAGATGTCTGTCAGTCTATCAGTCGAAAACCTGAGTCTCAACAGGCTGTTGCTGCTGCCGTTCAGAAACTGGGTATACAGCTGCTGCAAAACATGGAGACGACGCCAAAACAGCCCAACGTTATCATATCACCCTTAAGCATTTCTCTGGCCCTCTCTCAACTGGCTTTAGGTAAACATTTCTCCACAGATTGTGGCTTTACCACCTTTTAGATCATATTTTTAAACCTATAACTCGCCATACTTTCCATGTCATTGTCCCTATTGTCTTATAAAGGTGCAAAAAATGAGACTGAGGAGCTGTTGATGTATCATCTCCATCAAAACACGGTTTCCTGTTACCACCAGTCTCTACAGAAAGTTTTATTGCAGCTTAAAAATCGAGACCTGCAAATTGCCACTCGCATATTTCTGCATCAAGGTTACTTAAGGATCAACTGATTTAGAACAAATCCTCAGCTTTGGTTTTGTCCTTCATGTAACTACCACTGCACTGTTTGGTTTCAGGGTTTGAAGCAAAGCCGGAGTTTGTGAGTGACTCTCAGTTATTTTATGAGTCAGAACCAGCGATTCTGGAAAGTCTTCAGCAGATTAATGACTGGGTTGAGAATGTAACAAGTGGCAAGATGACTGACTTCCTGTCTGCTTTACCGCCCAATCTGCTCCTCATGCTCATTAATGCTGTCCATTTCAAAGGTGACTGACAACATTACTGTTAAGGATATTTATACACCATTGTTTTGCTTTGGTTGCCTTTTCTATTAGATTTTAAATATGCTGCTGATTAAAACTTCCCTTGACTCCCTGCAGGAGAATGGAAAGCTCGATTTGACCCAAACTTTACATCCAGAGGTGCGTTTTACCTTGATGATTTGCACATGGTGGATGTTGACGTGATGGAAGATGCCAAACATCAACTTAGTTGTTTTATTGACAGTGAACTGGAAGCTCAGGTACAATTTATTATTCAAATTTTCTTCAGGATTTTTGTTCAAATAAAATCTGATAAATCATGATCAAAAGAAATTCTGAAATTGGGTTGCAAAAGGATTTTGTTTAAGGTATTTTACTCTAAATCCCAGAACCTTAAGTCTATTTTGTTAAAATTTTTTTTTATTTTTTTTTTTTGATAAGCAATATTCTATTTAAAAATGTAATTACATTAAAGACATGCAGCAAAAACAATCTTTTGTTTTCCTGCAGTATGATGTCTGTATTCTTGAACAGGTTGCAAGGTTTCCCTTCACTAAGCTGATGAGTTTGTTGGTGGTCATGCCTGAGTCTGGACCAGTGAACGTATCTTCATTCTCTGCAAAGCTGAACATCTCTGACTTGTATGAACGTCTGCCCAAAGAGAGAGCCGTTCAGGTCAAAGTGCCCAAATTTAAACTGGCGTATTCTCAAGAGTTACAGGATGTGCTCACCAAACTTGGTAAGTTTTGTATAAATTACCTGACAGATTTCTACATTTATTTAGTACTCTAAAATCTAGACATGTAAAATTTAGTGTTTCAGTGACTTAACTGGCCCTCTTTGATATATTGTAGGCCTTGGAGAGATGTTCCTGAATCCCAACCTGGCTGATATTGCAGACGGCCCCCTGGTCGTGTCCAGCGTGATGCACAAGTCCAGCATGGAAATAAATGAGGACGGTGCAGAAGCTGCTGCAGCTACCAATATAATCATTTCAAGAGCGTCCAATCCAATTTTCCACCTCACTCATCCTTTCTTCTTTGTGCTTATGGATGATGTGACTCAAATACCAATCTTCATGGGTGTCATCAATAATCCCAGTCCTGGAGCCCCTATACTGCAGAGAGGACAATTTGGAAGCAAAGATAAAATTGGATCCCCATATGACAAGGATCACATGGGCTTATTTAGAGGCCCTCCCAAATAGGAACTAAAAACCTGTTCATCTCTTATACAGAAGTTAAGACCAGTACATTAGCAGCTGGTTCAGAATATGTATAAAACTTCATTTGTACTTTCATTATAAAACTTTTTAAAAAGGAATATTAAGCTTTTAATGTTCAATTGATAGAATTGTGTTGCACAGGATGACAGTTTGATGATTAAAGAGTTAATAGGATAAATCCAATAGGGTCTGCCATTTTTAGCTGATGTTTTATACCACATGCATTTTACTGTGTCAGCATGTCTGAGTGTTACTGCATAATTGTGTTCTTGAACTGTTTTTAATTTGGTATCTCCTGTGGGTAAATCTTATTGATCTGTCATGTATGCATGAAATGTGTTTGAAATAAATTAAAACAACTAAAGATTTGTGCCCTTTTTTTTTTTTTTTTTTTCCCTTCCCTCCTGCCCTGGTGCCCTCCATTTAAACAATAAAAGGAAGTAAAACTGAGGACAGGGGGCTGAATTTTTAATGTTACTAAAGTAATCTGCTGGGATTGTTGTAGAGTGTGTGTGTGTGTCGCTGGTTTTCTCAGGAGAACAAATTAATGATCCTGGAATTGAGTTTTCTACTTTTCGAAAGCAAAAATGTGTTCCAGCTCAGGCCTTTGGCCAGCAGATAACTTTTCTGAAGGTTATATTTATTGAAATTTTTGTTGTGAACAGTTTCATTGTGCAAGTAGCTGTTCTGAATCCAGCTGAAATGAATACACAGTTGGAAAAATGTTGCTTCTCTCTATTCTTTCTTTACATACTGGAAACCAGTGTAACTGTTATTAAAAAACAAACACAAAAACGTATCCAGTGTGTAACAATGCTGAATGAGAATGCCCTCTTAACACTTTAATGCCTTAAGAGGTTAGAGATACTCATTTTTCTTCAGTTTGTTTTGTATTTCATTTTAAAGGCTGTATTTCCAACAGTAGAAAGTGGCATTGAACATATCTTACGATTACACGATCTACGTCGCAGCTCCATCGATTTACATAAAAGCTCATGAACATACAAATCAGATGATGAAAATCGATAAGCTGTTTTGATTTACAGACAAAACATGAGTATATGAGCACGTGATCAATTTTGCAGAAAGAGACAAAAGAGTTGGAGTCCGAAGTCGGATTTACAAATATGATCTACTGTTGTATGTCATAGTTTAAATTTTAATAATAAAAACTGGCTTCAGATATAATTATGCAATAATTTTCACATAGTGATAAAAGAAAGCACCTACAGTGTTGTTCATTCAGTATGTGATCAAAACATTTTTTGGAGTTTGTAGTCTCCTATTTTCATATGTATTTGAACGCATCTTATAAACACGCCCACACATGTTTGGGCTGAGAACTTTTGCGCTGATCTCCGGTCAGTTTTGTATTTCAAACCAGTCTCGTTCATTCACTACTGTAGCGGACTAGAAACTGATGTCAGGTCGGTGAACGGAAACGGAAACTGACAACACAGTCTACATCTTGAGCGCGCGCTCTGTACAACACCTTGGCGCCACACAGGCACAATCCTGGAAGCTGTTGTCAGTGATAGTTTGACAGAACAGGCTGACAAGCAGTTAGAATAAACTTCAGTTTTGTTAATAATCATCTTTTTCAGAGCCATGAAAGAACTCTCTAAGGGTGCGATTGAGGTAAAAGTCATTTTATCAGTTATTAATCATTCTTTTAACGTAAAACCTACCGACGTTTGATGCTAATGAATCAATTCCGTTCAATGTCTTTTTAGCTGCAGTAGCTAGCGAGTTATCATTGTTTTCCAGACATATTTGCGTTCACACAATCTTCTGTCAGCCTTAGCCGAATGTACATCAGATAAAAACTGTTAAATAATTGTTTAAAACAAAATATTTGGTGATGTATAATGCAAATAACCCAAATTAAGATTGAATCTAACGTTATGAATTAAGACTGAATCTAACGTTATGAACTGTTAAGTTCGTTTTTTGGGGTGAAAGTGACTTTTCTGTTTCAAAATGAAACAGCCGTTTAAAATTAACTTTATAATGAACTTTCTGTTTACAGGCTTTGGCAAATGGCACTGGCTGGAACGACGCAGTTCTTCAGCTGGTGGTAAGTAACGTTGACAATAACAATAATTCAACTTTTTATTAAAGATTTTCAAATTAAATCATTAAATCCTGATGTATCTGGTTCAAAGCACGAACTCAACCATCATGTTCTTCATTGCATATATAAGATTCCTAATCACACAATCAGGAAACAAACACTCCTACTTTTGTTTAAATATTAATTTTCTTTTCTCATATAAACTTTTAGAACATTCGTAAGATCGATGGAGGAAATGGACCAGCTCGCTTTAGGGTGATGATGAGCGATGGATGCCACACTCTGTCCTGTAAGTTTGTTTTTATAGGTCGCATCACTGCTTCGTATCTTCCCAAATCACATCTATGTTTTAAACTTTCAATTAAATAAGTTAATGAAAGCTCTTATACAGATACACCAGATCCACCCCATCTCTTGGGAGATGTGTGATAATAAAAAAAATCAACCTTTTAGTTTAAAATTAGTGAAGTTTCCAAAATCAGTTTGGTTTTCTGTGCTCTAATGTTCCTCGGTGAGTATAATTAAATGTCAGAGCAGCTGTGAACTGGAGATAAACAGTTTACTTAATAATGATAAGGTTGGGTTTATTTCTGACTTTTCTTATTCATTAAGTTGATGGTAGGATTGAACATAATGCATCATTTGTGTTGAGCAAGTTAATGATGCTCCATGTCTGTATATAAGCGAGTGGTTGAACACCAAAACATCTCTATAATATTACTGTCTGTTTAGTTTTTAAAGGTTATTGTGATTAACATTTAAATGGCACCTGAAATGTGAGAGTGGTTTTATTTAGAGATTTTATTTCACTGTGATTGTCCGGTTGGAGACAATATATATTCTCTGTGGTTCCTCTGTCTGTATATTTACAGCCTTTATGCTGTCGACTCAGCTGAACTACATGGCCGAGGATAACCTCCTGATCCCAAACTGTGTCTGCGTTCTCAAGAAGCACGTGACCAACATACTGAAGGATGGACGGTACTCAGATCCTGTTTCACATTATCGAATGTTTTTTGTGAACATATTGAGACATTTAGAACTAGTTTTGGATTCTCTGATTACAGGCGAGTGGTAATTATTTTGGAGATTGACGTCATCAAGCCTGCTGAAGAGGTTGCTGGTAGAATAGGAGACCCCACTCCTTACTTTGATGGTAAAACTTGCTGACATTTTGAAATGAACATGTAATTCATAGTGAGTCCTGGTCTTTGCAACATGAAGTCCTCTTTGCAGGTCAGAGTAAAGGCCCACAGCAAGCCCCAGCTCCGGTCCCTGAACCCAGACCTCCACTGCAACCACAAAACAGGAATGAAGGTGAACAACCACTAGGTGGCAGCGATTATCTGATAATGATTTTATTAATCAACAGATTTAGAGAACACAAGTTATTTTTCACAGTGTTATTTAGAAATTTTTACCCTTGTAGCTGCCAAAAATATTTCTCAAGTTTGTTTTTTCTCCTCTCATGGAAGAAGTGTCTGTTCTTGACACAGATTATTTTTATTGTTTCTTGTCAGCGGTTGTCATCATGATGATCTGATTCAAAGCTCTTTCTGCTTCTCTCTGACAGTCTTTGTTTTTATCTTTATATGGATTTATAGATTCAAATAAATGTTGCTACGCAAAATGTCAGGAGAAATAACATGGAGGCATTCATTACATGTAAATATATGGGAACATTAGAGACGCAAGCTCCAGCTGTCAGAATGGTTTTTCTATGTGACGTGGGTGTGGGGAGGGGAAGGAAGATTGGGAGGGGGGGGGTGAATACGCAGCCTCCAAATCTGCCATGTGGGAATTAAGGTTGTGGCAGTAACCGTCCTCCTCATCACAGTCATTGTTCATTTCTCTGTGTGTGCTGCTTGATCCGGGGGCTTAATTACCTGAAGTGCAGTGGTTGGCAAAGTGCGTGGACTTAAGTGAACACTTTGAACTCTAATCCTCCGTGTGAGACGCACACAAATCAAATGTGCAGCGCTTGTTCAAACGGAAAATCTCAAAGTCAGGCGGCAGCACTCTCCAGGGGAAGAGCAGCTCCAGTTTGTTGCTGCATTTCACACTCTGCTCTGAAAAAGTGAATCATATTTCTCACCAAAACGCTGGATCACAGAGCTCCAGTTGATAATATTTTTGTTTCCTGTTTTAAAGTCTCTTCAAGACTGAAGTCAGCGCTGGTGAATTTGAGCTAACTTGTTCTTCTTTGAAAGGTTTTGCACGACGTGAGATCATTACCGTGATCAAGCAGTTGCAATATAAAGAAACTGGATTTAATTAATTTCTCTCTGAATAATTCAGACGTCTTGTTTCGAGTCCTGTCGTTACTCTTCATGGATCATGTGTCTCTCTTAACAGTGAATAAAGGTTTCAACAGAGATTCAGCAATGAAGGCTCCATCTGCTATGCCCAATACTCCAGGGGGGGGCTCCAAAATTGTGCCCATTGCAAGCCTCAACCCTTACCAGTCAAAGTAAGTGCACGTACTTCCTGTATTTGAAACTTCATCTTATTTTATTTTTTCCTTTACAATGATTAAATTAGACCAGGAACAATGAAAGAAGCATCAAGCACAAATTTTATAACTTGATAACTGAGTTGCCATACTTTCCACCTTGTAATCCTTTCAAAATAAAAGCTTGTCAAAACGACAGTCACATTAATTCTTTGATAAGTCTAAAACCACTGCTCATTCATAGGTTTAGCATAAATGTAATTACATTAATAACCAATGTGCATGTTTGTGTTAGAGGTTTGTTATGTTCAATTGAGATCTAAACATGTAGTTTTTTTTTTAACTCTTTGTACTCTAACACCTTGTGTAGAAAAGTTGAATAAATGTTACGGGTTTAGGATTGTCTTCAGAACATTAACCACAGAGCAGGTTAACGGTTTTAGTTTGATTGAATGTTTGAATCTGTGGACATATATGATGGATTTCTTTGGCTAAGCTTCCACAAATGACTGA
Source organism: Pachypanchax playfairii (assembly GCA_006937955.1). Lineage (NCBI taxonomy): Eukaryota > Metazoa > Chordata > Actinopteri > Cyprinodontiformes > Aplocheilidae > Pachypanchax > Pachypanchax playfairii. Next base: position 1,789,023 of record SSNP01000017.1, on the reverse strand, counting down.
CCTTCACCTTAAACTCTCCAACAGGTGGACAGTTCGCGCCCGCGTAACTAACAAGAGCAGCATTCGCACATGGAGCAACACTCGAGGCGATGGGAAACTCTTCTCCATGGAGATCGTAGATGAGAGTGTAAGTGTTATTGCTCTCTTTCTATTTTTAGCTACACAGATTTGTCATTGTGTTTAAATATTTGTACTTTTTTTTTTTTTTTTAACACGTTTAAAACATTTGATTACAGGGAGAGATCCGTGTGACAGGTTTTAACCAAGAAGTAGACAAGTTCTACTCTCTGATTGAGGTTGGCAAGGTGAGATTCACCCCCAGATAATGATTCAGTATGTCAAAATTATCAGCCAAAACTGCCTTTTACTTTGTGGTTGAAGACAGATTTGGCAGCACACTGCTCTATCAACAGCTGCCAGTACTTTGTGAGTTAAAACCACTGAGACTATGAATGAGTCATCTGGCAGCGCCGTACCCACACAATAAGAAGCTTATGATCATCTGCCAGCCTTTGTTGATGCCTTCCCACCTCCCCTGCTGTCTGAAGTCCTATCTTGTTTGCACGATTCAGTTAGGTGAAGTGCTCCCCTGATCTCTGATTAACGCATGGTTCATCCATCTACATGAACCAGGTCTACTACATCTCCAAAGGATCCCTAAAGATCGCCAACAAGCAGTATACATCAGTGAAGAATGACTACGAGATGACGCTCAACGGGGAGACGAGCATCATCCCCTGCGAGGACAACTGTGATGTTCCCAAGGTTCAGTGTGACTTTGTCTCTATTGGTGATTTGGAAACCAAAGACAAAGATGCTATTGTTGGTAAGAATCTGATGTGTTGCAGCATTTCCACGTCATGTCAGTGCGAGCAGGATCAGCAGTTTGCTTTTGTTTTGGGAGACTCTGGTGACAGACAGGCCGCACAGAGTCTGTTCCTGACAGGTTTTATTAAAGAACAATTTAAACGTTCTATTTTCAATCCCCCAGGGGAAAATAAACATCTGTGCTCAGTTGATAAACATTTCCATAGATTCATTATAGGTGAGTGTTTTAATTTGAAAGGGCAGGTGTAACAAGGAGAGCGGTGTTCCACACAGGAAGTTCTACATTACACCTGTGTATGACAAAACGTTTTCAGTGAAGTCGACCTCGTCGTCCCCGAGCACCGATGCAACGGCTTCGATTTGGGTCGTTCGGTTCGTAATCAGTAATTTATGCAAACAGGTTTTTATCCGACTCTTATTTTTGTTTATTTTACTACAGGTGGTCTTCATGTTGCTGTGAATTACATAACGCTGTGATACATCGCCCACATTTTCTATCTGTCAAAATGAGTCAGCAGTCAGATTTCTCTCTCATCCCGAAATAAAATGGAGAATTAAAAAGGGATGTTAAATAATTTTTGTCCATTGACAGGAAATGTAGCACAAAAGGATGCGAAAGCAGCGTTTCTCCCTGCACTAACAAATGATTCTCAAACTATTGTTATTTAAATTGTCTGTAAATCTTTTTGCTGTGATTCTGTGGTCCAGTAGTAACACAGGACACAGCAGAGTGATAATGCACTGAGCATCAAGCTACAGGTGGCTTATGCTTGTAGCTTTATTCATGTCTTTTTGGCTTTCTGAAGCCTAAACACATTAATTATCTCAAACACTGCGTTGCAAAAAAACACAGAACAACTAATGCCCAACTTAGTTCCTGCGGAGGTGTTATTAAGCTTCCTATAATTAACGATTTTATATAAATATATATGCTGCAGGACGGAGGTAATTGCATGCACAAGTAGAGATCAGCTTAGTTTTAATGCTGATCTCTGTAATGACCTTTAGAGCAAAGTCTGGATACTAACACGGAGAAACAGAACCTGCTGTCACAGTTTGCAATAAATATTTAGTGTATTATTCTTTTAATAACGTTTAAATTCTATCAACTACATTTAAGTTATCCTGGCAAAAGCAAAGCAAAACAAGTGCTCTGATTACATAAGCATGACTTAACAGCCAATTATGGCTCCACTTCTAATAATGTGAAGGAGAACATAACATTTCTGTTATGAATATATGGAGAAGTAAGATTAAAACATGTGTAACAGCATAGTGTTTTATTTATTTGAGGGTGGGACACAGTTTAAACGTCTTCAACAGGAGTATAAACACATTTATCACCCTTATTGGGAAATAAGTCCTCCATGTTTGTGTAACACTGATTTTGTTTTGGCTTCCAGATGTGATCGGAGTGTGTAAGAGTGTGGACGAGGTGACCCGCCTCACCACCAAGACCAACCGCGAAGTATCGAAAAGAACGGTGAATCTGATTGACATGTCCGGGAAGCTGGTGACGGTCACGCTGTGGGGAGAGGAAGTGAGTAAAGACTGACATGTGTGAAAAAGGTTAAAGGTCAGAAGCTTCTTAATTGGCTAAATTAATAGCAGATTAAACAGAATTTTATGCTTATTTAGTTAAAGTAACTGATGCCAGACTGAAAGTAAAGCAATCCTCCTCGATTCTCTTTAGGTTAATATTGTAATAAGTATTAAAAATTCCAGAATCGGTTTGAAATATAAATGTGCAAGTGTGATGAAATGTTTCCCTGCAGGTTGTTTGAAGCTAATTAAAATGTTTGAATACTTTCTTTATTTTTGCTAACTTGTAGGCAGAGAAGTTCGATGGATCTGGGCAGCCGATTGTTGCCATTAAAGGCGCAAAGGTGTCAGACTTCGGAGGCCGGTCGCTTTCTGCGTCCTTCAGCAGCACCCTGATGGTCAACCCGGATCTGCCTGAAGCGTACAAGCTCCGAGGCTGGTAAGAGCCGGATGTTCATGGATAATATGGACTTTACGTAGCGAGTGTTAAAACACAGCTTTTCTTTTCTTATTTATTTCAAGGTAACTCATTTCAAACGGGTATCGAGACTGAAATTAAAATACTCAGTGGATTGAAACAGCAGGTTGAGGGTTTGATCACCTGCTCGGATTCACATTAGCAGGATTAGCGTTCTCCATCAGCCACAATGTGACGGTGGTTCAGTCAAGTGTTACAGTGGGGCAAAAAAGTATTTAGTCAGCCACCAATTGTGTAAGTTCTCCCACTTAAAAAGATTAGAGAGGCCTGTAATTTTCATCATAGGTATACCTCAACTATGAGAGACAAAATGAGGAAAAAAAATCCAGAAAATCACATTGTCTGATTTTTAAAGAATTTCTTTGCAAATTATGGTGGAAAATAAGTATTTGGTCACCTACAAACAAGTAAGATTTCTGGCTTTCACAGACCTGTAACTTCTTTAAGAGGCTCCTCGGTCCTCCACTCGTTACCTGTATTAATGGCACCTGTGTGAACTCGTTATCAGTATAAAAGACACCTGTCCACAACCTCAAACAGTCACGCTCCAAACTCCACTATGGCCAAGACCAAAGAGCTGTCAAAGGACACCAGAAACAAAATTGTAGACCTTCACCAGGCTGGGAAGACTGAATCTGCAATAGGTAAGCAGCTTGGTGTGAAGAAATCAACTATGGGAGCAATTATTAGAAAATGGAAGACATACAAGACCACTGATAATCTCCCTCGATCTGGGGCTCCACGCAAGATCTCACCCCGTGGGGTCAAAATGATCACAAGAACGGTGAGCAAAAATCCCAGAACCACACGGAGGGACCTAGTGAATGACCTGCAGAGAGCTGGGACCAAAGTAACAATGGCTACCATCAGTAACACACTACGCCGCCAGGGACTCAAATCCTGCAGTGCCAGACGTGTCCCCCTGCTGAAGCCAGGACACGTCCAGGCCCGTCTGCGGTTTGCTAGAGAGCATTTGGATGATCCAGAAGAGGATTGGGAGAACATCATATGGTCAGATGAAACCAAAACAGAACTTTTTGGTAGAAACTCAACTTGTCGTGTTTGGAGGGGAAAGAATGT
>SSNP01000017.1:1601535-1785085 GCA_006937955.1 Pachypanchax playfairii | reverse complement strand
ATCCAAAGAACACCATACCTACTGTAAAGCATGGGGGTGGAAACATCATGCTTTGGGGCTGTTTTTCTGCAAGGGGACCAGGACGACTGATCCGTGTAAAGGAAAGAATGAATGGGGCCATGTATCGTAAGATTTTGAGTGAAAACCTCCTTCCATCAGCAAGGGCATTGAAAATGAGACGTGGCTGGGTCTTTCAGCATGACAATGATCCCAAACACACCGCCCGGGCAACGAAGGAGTGGCTTCGTAAGAAGCATTTCAAGGTCCTGGAGTGGCCTAGCCAGTCTCCAGATCTCAACCCCATAGAAAATCTCTGGAGGGAGTTGAAAGTCCGTGTTGCCCAGCGTCAGCCCCAAAACATCACTGCTCTAGAGGAGATCTGCATGGAGGAATGGGCCAAAATACCAGCAACAGTGTGTGAAAACCTTGTGAAGACTTACAGAAAACGTTTGACCTCTGTCATTGCCAACAAAGGCTATATAACAAAGTATTGAGATTAACTTTTGTTATTGACCAAATACTTATTTTCCACCATAATTTGCAAATAAATTCTTTAAAAATCAGACAATTTGATTTTCTGGATTTTTTTTCCTCATTTTGTCTCTCATAGTTGAGGTATACCTATGATGAAAATTACAGGCCTCTCTGATCTTTTTAAGTGGGAGAACTTACACAATTGGTGGCTGACTAAATACTTTTTTGCCCCACTGTACATACATAAATGAAAATCATAGTTAATCTGTGAAAATTAGGGTTTTTTTGTGCTTCTTTAATCTCCTTCCTAAATGAAATCCAGACTGATCTCAGTTTTCTGGTGCTGTTCGGAACTTTTCTGTCGTGTTGCGTTTATTTTCACTTTAACACGTATGAGTGTGGAAACGAACTGAAATGTCAGTGTCACAGTTTTGTGTCACAGATTCTTAAGAACTGTAATAATGAAGAAACACAGCTGGATGATTGTGGGAGGAAACACTAAGATTTAATTTCTTAAAAGTTTTTATGAATTCTTGTTGAAAACTTGAGGATTATGTTTGTTTTTCCATTTTCATCAGTTTTAATTTCCTAAATTATTTCTTCTCAGTGCAAAAACAAAAATAATTGCATTGTTTTTTTTTTTCTGGGCTGTAAGAAACCTACTCGTCACTGTGCTTCATCCCTTTGTCCCTCCTTTTTAACATGAAGGGTCTGAGTGGTGATTCTGTAGATTTAATCTATAGCTTCTATCTGCCTTCCCGCGCCACTCGATGCTTAGAACATGTGATGGTGAGAGTACAAGTAGTACAAGAAGGTAACATCATAAATGTGTCTGTTTTATTAATATATTTTCTCCTAAAACTAGTTTATTATAATTTAACGCAGACGGTTTTAAGAAGTTTCTCTTAGTCACGGTGTGAGAAGTTTGTAAAGGTTTTTTTTTGTTATTGCAGTATTTTACATTTGCTCTGGACTTAATTAAGATCCCTCTGGGGTTTTCTGGGTTTGTTTACCTGCACACTATTAAGTCTTGTGGGACAGGGTTTTCATACTCTTCTGATCTTCTCTTGGGTTTAAAAAAAAACATTTGTTCACTGTTTGTCATTTGGACAGTCAGAGATAATGAACCTTGAATTGACTCCACTGCAGACAAAGGTCTCTGAACAGTCGGTTCCTGCAGGTTTGCCAGGATTCACTAATGAAGACTTTAAAGTCCCAGATGGAAGGTGACGAGACTCAAGTCATCACTCTCAATCCAAGTCAGTTTGTGAGACCCGTCAGAGCTGTTGACCACCATGTTTCTGATCTAGTCTCCTGCCAGTCGCCCTCAGTATGTTATTGTTCTGTAAGTTAAGAAAAGAATAAAAAAAAAAAATGAAAGTTAAGGTATAAAAAAGTTATAAGGTCTATTTTTTTTAATTCTTGCTCATAAAAGCCTAAAGCCTTTCTTTCATAACTTTCCAGCCAAGGCTGCTGAAACATCACTGCTTTATTGCTGCAGAGGCATTTTAATTTGACTGTTTTTGGTGCAGACCTTTGGGACTTCTTCAAATGAATAGTCTATCCTTGGTGGGCTGTTGTTTTAAACTCATGCAGAGGTATTAGTGGTGCTGCTCGGCACTCACTCGCGTGCTCGATTGAAAAGCTGAGCGGTCGCCCTTTAACGACTCGCTAATTAATCTTACAGGGAATAAATTGGCTTTAATTCTCTTTGTATAAGATTGTTGTATTGTGCACTAATATTTTTAATGTTTGGTTAATCTGGTGTTCACGTCTTGTTTCTTTTGGAGATGATCATTTTAAAGGCTGTTAAGTACATAAACTGGACTGTTTAATCCAGCTGTGGAGATGTAGTTGTCCATTAGGTGGCAACAGCACATTTAGAGAGGGTCATGCAGCCTTTCTCCACACTGTGCAGTCACTCCTCTTCTTCATTCTTTAGCAGGTTTATTCTCAGTCCTTGATGCAGCCAAACTCAGACATCCAGTTATCTCATTTACTTATTCTGTCGTCCTTATCATGACTCAAACATTTCCACTGGCACACAATTGCTGAGTAAAGGCAGTAATTATTTTCCTCCTGAAACCAGCAGTGAACATGATGCCTCGTTATTCCCGCAACTGTTTTTACCCAAATATTTCAGTGTTAGTGTTTAAATATAGGTGCAAAAATGAGCTGAATTACCGGGTAGAGTTCACTGTAATCAGTAACAGATCAGCAAAATGTTTGAAATCGTCATCTGGTAATAATGAAGTGTTGGTTTAAAAAGTCGGACGAAGTTTTTCGGTCCTTCCTGTGATGTTTTGTGTTTGTAAGCACAAATCTTTTGTTTCAGTTGGTGTTTGGCTCTGGGACGTGTGCTTTGTGCCTTTTTGTGTTAAATAAAAGGGTATTCAGAGTTTGAGGTTATACATTGCTGTTTCAAGGGATTTCTAAATTTGAAGTTGTAAATCAGATTTGGCACTTTGGAAAATAAATAAACAGGTAATACATTTATGCAAGCGTAGAAACAAATTTATGTATATTTAAAAGTAAAAAATCAACTCAATTTTTTGAGATGCATTTCCACTCTGTGTACGACTCTGAAGTCTGTCGCTGGTTTCACTCCAGCACGATGTGCCTCGTCATACAGCGAAGGATTTAGTTGCTTGGATGTAACACAGTCTAAACGCCACGAATCCAATCCAAACATCAGTAAACTGTTTGTCTCTGCTGCCGAAACATCGTTCATGATCCATTTCTGGAAAAAAACTAACGTGGTTTGTAGAAAATGGAGGTTGTTGCTTAATTTTTATGCATATTTGAAATAGTCTTGCTGCCACCAGCAGTTCTGCTCCGTCCCTTTGTTTTAAACAAACACATTCCTCACAAATACAAACTGAATTTTCTGTCAAATGGATTTACAACTTCAGACTCGTTTGATCCTGAATGTAAAAGCTCCAAATCTTAATGAATAATAGTTCAACCAAATACTTCTATAGATGCTGTTCAGTCCATGTAAAAGCTGGAAACCTGGTAGTTCATGCTTTAGGCTCTGTACATGACAGAAATGGTTTAAATACAACCTCATTATGTTCAGCAACAACCTGCTCATCCAAACCAGGTGTGTTGAAGCAGAAGAACACCTGAAACCTGCACGGAAAGCGTGTTTAAGTAGGTTTCTGTCTTTATCAGTTGAACGTCACCCACATTTAAGAATATTGATGACATTGATTGGCAGGATTATTTTAATTATGTTAAGATGCAATATTCCGATTTTGAAGCTGACATTGAACACAGCGTGACACTGAAGCATTACACAGAAGACAGGCAGGTAATAAATAACTAATGAAATATAATTGATTAACTGCTGTGATCAAATTCTGTTTAAAAACACAAAATATTCAGATTTTCGGTGCTAACGGCACTGCGTTAGCAGTTAGAACTCATCCTGTATAATCACTATTATTATTATTTGGGCTTTGATTGAGTTGTTCTGTACCATGTCTGAGCAGCTGCTAACATCTGGAGGTCATCTAATGAGATTTCCTGATAAGTTGTTTTCGCTTGGTGAGGCTGATGGCGATACGCTGCAGCTGATTGGTGAACATGTGTCCTTGTTCACATTGCGGCTTTTCGCAGCACGTGTCAGATTTGACAGCACATCATTTCCTGCAGATAAACTCTAACAAAATGTCACACACAAGATGGAGCAATCGTGTTTGTGGTGTGTTTGCCACTCTCGGTTTAGGCATGAGAGTCTTAGCCTGGAGCTGAGAACACTGCTTAGTGAGAGTTTTCTCCTCATCTCTTCGTGCCTTTTCCTCTGACACGTCTCTGCTCCTGTGCCATCCTTGTGCGTCGACACACTGACACATGACATGTTTGCAGGATGCACATGTCGGTCTCACTCTATAAGCCGAAATCTGACAGTTTTAAACTGATTGTTATTGTTTTTCCCCCCAAAAAAATAATTGATCTTTTGTTTTGTTTTTTTTTTTTTATCCACAATTACGTTTTTCCACACGATTAACTTTTCTTTTGTACCACCTGATGGTTTGTGGTGTTTTTGGAAGCGACCTGATGCAGTCACAGTGGCACGTAGCTGTGTTTTTTGGGTTGCTCGTTTGAGACAGTTTGTCACATCTAATATCCAGAGCAGCTGTTGCAAAGCTTAAAAAACGGGATGTATTTTTAATTAACTCTCTTGTTTCACAACATGTAGCGTCTCTGTGCTGCATCCGTCTTCTGGGATGTCGGGTCGTTGCAGAAGCAAACATCCTCTGGTTGTTAAGTCTTTGTCAGACCTTTTTAGTGGGTGCAGGTGCAATTAAAGCCAATCTGTGCAGGTACCACGGTGAGGAAATGGGTGCCACCAGATAGAATTGCTCACATTTGTCAGGAGTGGGGAATCGACAGGCTTGTGTGTTCCACAGGCCACAGTTGGAATTGTTAATGTGGGATATTTTCAATTAGTCATGCCTCCAGGAGCAAAGCGCGCTGTTTCCATATTTACAACCCCACCTCCGTTTTGTGTGGCGCTTTGCCTTTTGGCAGATTAGTAAACTCTGTTGATCTCTGACCATTTTAAACTGATTTTTTTTACAAGCCATGCTTTCTATTTCCACCCATCTTTGTTCTCGTCCTGCCTCGCCTCTCCTCTTCCTCCCTGTGTTGTCTTTCTCAAGTTACTGAGAGCACTGGATGAAAATGGGTTTCTTATATCTCAGTAACAGCCCTGACCTGGGCCAGCTCGTCTGTCCCGCTGCTGTTGATTCATTTCAAAAGCTTCTGAGATGAGCCGTCTCCACTTTGACAAACACAAACCGATTCTTTGCTCGGAAAAGAAAAACAGTTGTTGTTGTTGTTGAAAGTCAGCAGTCTTCTGAAAGCCCTGCAAACAGCAGGCCGTTGTTTCTTCTGTTTTTGTTTAGATAGTTTAAAATGGGTCATGCTGCAGTCTGTAACTGGGTCCGTCGTATCGAGTAGAAATCTTTCAAATTCCTTCTTGTTAACTGAAGTTGAATTGTGTTTGTATTTCAGGTGCTTGAAATCTTAACTGATTTATAGTTTGTCTAAATTCTGATTATGGAGATTCAGTTTGCAGTCGCATCTCATGTTTTTAACGAAGGAGATGAGATAGTGTTGCGTTGGTTGCAGTTCCCTGTTTGTACCAGAAGATGGAGCTGCATCCTGCTAAACCTTTTCAATCCATGACATCATGGCTAATAGTTCAAAACACTAATATGGTAGACTAAATAATAACCGCCCCCCCCAAACCTCTCTGACTCTATATTCCACTGGAAGCCTCTAAAGCCTCCAGCAGCAGTAAAATATTCACCCGAGCAGTATGCGGTTAAAAAAAGATGCAGAGTTAAATGGAAGAGGAGAAAATATTAATGAATGTGTAGACTTAATTTTCATGTGAGTGAAATATTTAAACTTGAGCATAAAGGGAAAATTTAAATGGCTTCCCACCTCTCGAGTGTAAATGTTCTTTTCTGTCTCGACACTCTGTAGAATTAAACTAAATCCATTAGCAGAATTTAACTCTCAGCGACATGATGCGTTTGACTGTTTTCCTCATAAATCAGGAAGAAAGTGGTAAATCAACATTACTGACTTTACTGTCTATAGGTTTGACAGCGAAGGCCATGCTGTGGATGGACAGTCGCTGACGGAGGTGAAAGGTGGCGGAGGGGGAGGAGTCACCAACTGGAAGACTTTGTGTGATGTTAAAAACGAGCATCTGGGACACGGAGACAAGGTACACACATGCACAGTTTTGTCTCCACAGCCTGAAATATTAACACTACGGTAACCCCAGATATATTATTAAAGAATGAGTCTTTGAAGGTATTCAAGGACACAATGAAAGATCCTTTATGAATCCTAAACAACAGGAATGAGAGGCCTCACATCTAAGCTTGTTTTGAAAAGCTCAGTGCACATGGTGCAGGTCCTCGGTGTGTTTAACTCTCTGCACTCTAGATAAAAGTTTTTTAGTTTGCTGTCAGTGTGATGAATCTTTATAATCAATAGCATATAATTTTTACTGCACGACCAGGTACTTCAAAATCTGATCTGTGTAACATTTATCTCCCGCTGCTCATTAATCCCTCTGCTTCGTTGGTGTCCTCTCAGTGTTGGTGGATGTTCAGGTTGAAAGTCACATTTATCTCGAGTATTGATTATGAAGATTCCATTGTATCTATTCTCTGCATTCTGTAATGAAAAGACTGCCCTCGGATAAGTGAAGCCATACATTTTCTTTAATTTCTCCCTTTTTTTTGTCTTCATCCTGCCAAAGAATGGTAAAACTTTAGATGTGACCTTAAACAGGAGCGTATATACAGATATATAAAGTTTTTAGTTTCTATCTAGACGTCTGCTTCTTATTTCGCCTAAAGCTGTAAGTGACCTTGTCATATTCCTCGCTCTCTAATTATTCTCTCATAGCCACATGATTTTTATTCTCTGGTAATATATAATTTTTTGTTCCATCAGACTCTGGCTGTTGGTTTGTTTCAGATGAAATCGTGTCGACGCGCTCGTTTCTCTGCAGCGTGACATGTGACGAGACCCGATTCTGACAAAGGAGTTCACCTCAAACACTTTGTGACAGATCAAATAAACAGGGGCAGGGCGGGGTCAGGCGTCCGTTGCAGAGTCTCCGCGTGTCTACACTGATGCTGTGCCCTTTCTGAGAGGAGGTGGGCGCGTCTTCCTGTAGCGCTGACACTGTCACTGTTCTCAGTTTCATGCTAATTGGAGACATCATGAATAGTAAATACTGAGATCTGGATTGGATTTTTTTGGTGTTCAAGCGATTTAAAAAATTTTTTAAAAATAAAATTACGGTAGATGTTTTATGGCAGGAGACACTAAGGTGGCTGTGAGCTTCAGCAAGTGCTTTTATTCTGATAAATTGGCCCAGATTTTCTTCTGTTAGGGAATTTCTCCAGAGGTTTGACATCATCATCATCATCCAGATGTTGGGATGCAGCATGCAGGCGATGTGACTCATCAGCTCACATTGAGACGCTTCGTCTTGTCGTTGCAGTGACCGGTTCATGTTGCCTGCTTTGGTTTTATGTCCTGGATGGACATAAATTTACGTCAAACAAACTGCCAGTAAATTGGCAGAACGTGCGTCTTTCTCCGCCTAGCTGCATCTGGACGCTGCTTGTTGCTTCTCAGAATGTGGTCATGCAGTTTGTTCGATGTGTTTCTAGACAACATTAAATCTCATGAGAGCATGAAAACTATCTAGAAAAAAATATTTATATCTACATCAGTTTATGTGAATTTTTCTTCATTTCCTCTTTAGGCTGATTACTACACCTGCATAGCTACTATAGTGTATCTGCGTAAAGAGAATTGCCTTTATCAGGCCTGCCCAAGTCAAGACTGCAATAAAAAAGTGTTGGACCAGCATAATGGCATGTTCCGCTGTGAGAAGTGTGATAAAGAGTTCCCCAACTTCAAGTACCGCCTCATCCTATCAGTAAGTGACTCAGCAACATTGTCCTGAAAGCTTCTTTTAAAATTTTCACTGCACATATTTTAAATGCCAGTTCCTGTTTTTCTGGTTGTTATACTGAGATGTCGTGTTTATGCTGCACTTTATTTAAGGTCTCAGGACTTTGTCCTTTAAATGCAGCCCCCCCCCCCCCCCCCCCCCCCCCCCCCCCCCCCCCCCCCCCCCCCACACACACACACACACACACACACTCTCTGCTAATGCATGCAGCTCTGTGGGGTTAAATGTTGCAGACCTCTGTACTGAAACATGAAACCAATTTTCTCAAACTTTACACCAAATAACCTTTTCTTCAAGAAAAGAGACAATGACAGAATCTCAGTCAGTAACAAGACCATAAAGTCAGGCATCTGAAATAAGGAGCTTTTGTTTTGCACCTCTCACTGTTTGACATATTGTTCTTTACAAGCTGAAGAATAAGCTGTGAATCTGCTTCCACGCTGTGTGCACGTGTGTGTGTGTCTGCAGATCTCACCAGCAGATAAGGGCTTGAAACTAACGTTTACATCAAAAACAAAAGGATACCACTTTAGAAATTAAGAGTTTTTTCATCAACTCTTCATCTCAGGGCTGCATCAGATTTGTGTTTCTGATTATTTGATATTTTTCTCTGCATCAGGCCAACATTGCAGATTATGGAGACAACCAGTGGGTGACTTGCTTCCAGGAAAGTGCCGAGGCCATTCTGGGTCAGAACGCAGCTTACCTGGGTCAGCTCAAGGACTCGGTGAGGCTCCTGTTTGCTTTAGTTTTCACATCAAACCTTAAAATTCCACACACATGCGTAAACACGTTGCATGAGTATCGTAACGTATTTGACTGTCATTTCATTCAGAATGAATCTGCGTTCGACGAGGTCTTCCAGCAGGCAAACTTCAACACCTTCATCTTCCGCAACCGAGTGAAACTGGAAACGTATAACGTAAGTAAAAACTGGAGCAGAAACTCTGATCCAAATATGAATATATGGATGATCACATGGGATTCTTTACAAGTTGATTAAATCTCAAATCCCACTGAACATTTAAAGTAGCAGGAACAAGATGTTATTTTAACATCTTCCTGTTCAGCAACAAAACTACCTGCTTCACGTTTTCCTTCTAGAAGGCTGCTGATTATTTTCGGTTGCTTTGTTAAGGAAGCATTTGCAGCTTCGGTGTGGTCACTCTTTCCTGTAGACCTCACAGATAGAGGCTTGTTTAGAAGGAAAAGCATGAAAGAATTGATTGGGCTGGGACTCTGAGCAGGAAGTTTGGAGCTGAGCCAGAGGCAGCATCCACCTTCAGCACACAGTAGAGGCCTCTGTGTCTGTCACAGTCAGCTCAGCATCCTAACTGCCAATGGCTCTGCTTACAAGCATGTGTCGGGTCCTGCATCCAGACCCCATATTACTGCAACAGAGACACCTGCAGCCTCTCTTTCAGGTCATTTTCTCCTCCTCGAAACCAAAAGCTCGTCTCTGTGACCTGCGTCTGTATGTTTATACATTGTTTTATTTGGTTTCTGTGGAATTTAAAACAGTTTTAAAGGCTCCGTAGATTCACGGCCTTTAGTTTTTACTGTTCAGCAAAACCAAATATTTGCAGTTTGCAGGTGAAGATTCTCAGTCATGTCTGTTGTCTCGGGCAAGTATGTTTTTAAAAAAGGCAACAGTTTTGTTTTTTTTTCTGTTTTTTTTGACGGTTTGCTGGTGAAATGTTTAGACGCAGCTCTGATTCGAATCCCCCGACAGTTTTCTAGTGATTCACACCTTCAGCAACATCCCACATGCAAAACGGTCTCCAACCAAAGGCCCAGCAACCCTCAGGAGGGGAGGGGAGGGGGGGTCTGTGAGACTGCACACTCATCACAGCTTAAAAAGCTTGAAACACTTTCATTTCAACTGAAGAGCCCAAATTTATTCAAGAAAGTCAAGTGGCTTATTGCAGCCACGTCACATTATAATTTTGAATGATTCATTTCCTTTTTACCATCACGTATAATCGAAAATGACTCTTCACTTTCCATTTGTTCATTTTATTTGATCATTTAAAATGTTTGTTGCTGCTTTTACCTTCAAATTTAAACATAAACGGCAGATTGTAGCGCAACGTGAAACCTATTTTCAGAGCTGGAGTCTGTAGCTGGTGTTTGAACTAGCTGCAGAGATCCCGTCACATCGTTTGTTCTCATTGTCTTTAAGGAAACTGAAAGTTGGATTTACTTTTAAATTGGGAGGTTTTAGATGAAATCTTCATTTCCTGTAATAAATCTTGCCTGTCGGATGTGACATCTGGGAATTTGAGCACTTTTTTAGGACAGGCGAACCTGAGCAGTGATGGTTTTCTGCTCCACAAATCCTATCTTTGATGTCTCGGATAAGCAGGTCAAACGCTTGTTAAATCGAGATCTCACAGTTTTATAGTTAATCATTAATTGCAGGTATTTTGAGCATCTGAGTCAGTTTTCATTGCTGTTCAGCTCTGAAAGATGAATCACTTGTTTTTGTTTCAAAATATCATCACATGAAAGACATTAGTATTATTTATTTGTTATCACTGATTGTAACGGGTGTATGATAAATAACCCGTTTTACTGACCGGATCTTAAATCAGCTGTTTCAGAGGTGAGAAAAAGTCTTAACCTGTTTGAATAATTAAAAAATAAATAATTAGATGTTCTGACAGATATTGATATTACTGGATCTTCTTCTTCCTAATCAGAATATCATGAAACAGTTAACGACCGAGCCGCGCGCTGTAGCTGTTAAACGAGTCTCTGTGCTACTGTTGACTCGAAACATTGACGTTTTCCATTTTTGCATAGAATGTGTCTATTTGTCTTCATCCAAAACAAACAAGGTGTATGACGGTTCTTAAAGAGAGCAGGCGCCGGTCCAAAGGAAGATGGGTTACGTTTCAGATACTTCAGCTGCAGAGATTTAATGGAGAAAAATTGAGTGTAACCTGTTTAAATGCAGGGATGAATGGCCCTGAGAGAAATAAGCTCCCCATGTCTAGACAGCTGTGGAAGCTAAATGTCATCACACTTCACATACCTCATCCAAATGTGCTGGTTGGGAGGATGGAAGACGCCCGTATTCGTCTACTGTTGCTAATAAATTCCATATCAACATTTTATATTACTGAGTAATAAAGACCGATAGACTGTTTAGTATTTGGTAAATATCATAACCTGGATACTCTTTGACTAATGTATAGAAATTGGGCTTTTATTGTGAAAGAAGTAATTTCCTTTCTTTTGTTTGATAGGATGAATCCAGGATTAAGGCCACAGTGATGGACGTGAAGCCCGTCGATCACAGAGACTACAGCAAGCGGCTCATCATGAACATACGCAAACTGGCCGTCAAGTAACTCTGACTTGTTTCCTGTACAGCTAACAAACAGCACTGTTTCCTGTTAAATCTTTTGTATTTCAGTCCCTTCTTTTCTTTTCCTAAACAAATATCTGGAGTGACTTTTTTCTGATTTATGTTGTTGGAACAGACGCGTTTTTCTTTGTCCCCGTTTCCATTTGAGGAACCGAAGCAGAGAGCGGGGTCAGTAAGCCATTTAAAAAAAGTCATTCTGAGTTTTAAGTCGGGCAGTTTATTTGTACACAAGCTGTGGTCTTGTGGGGGTGGTGGGTGACTGCCTTTAAGCAGAAGACCAACGCAGTTACTTTCACTCTTTCACTCTCTGACGAGCTCCTAAAATGCCTGGGCTGGACCTGCACATCCCTGATAAGAACATTTACGCTCTCACTCGTCTTTTTTTTTTTTTTTTTTTTGGCACTGGTTCTTGCAAGTACACACACACTGCAGATCAAATGGAAAATGTACTATATTCTATTAAAGTAGAATCAGTGAAATTTCTGTTGAATGTTTCTGATGACTAAAAATAAAAATGTTTGTAATCAAGTTGTGAGATTTGTTTGAATTTTGGCAAAAATCTTCTAATTTCAACAATTAAACACATTTTGAAGTGTTGTATGTTTTAACATACTACACACACACACACTTGATTTAACTCAGATGTGCAGCAGTATTGAAACAGCACCACATGATTTCATCTGCCCATTTTCTTTCTCTGATAACATCTTGTTTCTGCTGCACCGTGCAGAGCGCTGAAACAGATTAGACTCGTCTTAAAACGACAAGAAAACCCCAGTTTTACTTTTGTGCCAGTCGTGTTTGGAGATATTGATTTCTCTGTTGTCTGTGATCACCTCCTTTGGCATTTTCTTCAGGCTTCCCGGCGACTTCTTGGATGCTGCTGAGCGTCCGATTTGTAGCGCAGCGCGGAGAAATCACAGGATGAAGTGAAGGTTTGTCCGTCACCGCCTCAGACTCCGAGCTGATCAGGAACAGATGGAGTCTGATCACACATGATCTCTACTTTAGTCAGACGCACTCGGAGATTTTCAGCGGACAGTTGAGAAATGTTTGGCTTGTGAAAGAGAACCACTCTGAGGTTTTTGTAATTTACATGTTTAAATCTTTATATGGAACAAGGATTAACATGTTGACCATAAATCACTCATCAGTTTCTGGTTTTCCATCTATTGATTAAATGTTTTTTTTTTTGTGATTGAAAAACAGTTTTTTCTTGATGTTATTTTATTGGTGTGATGTTTTAAACCTCACCTAGAACCTGATGCTTGTGAAAGATCTTGGCGCTCCACCACTAAGCTGTGTTAGATACTGAATGTAGAACGTTGTTTTCTTTTTATTTACTGAAACACTGTTTCTAATCAGGCACAAATTACTGTCTGACCTTCACGGTTTCAGGTAATAAACTCCTCCTGAGCTTCAACACCACAGAACTTAAACGTTAGAAAGTTTCCTGAAACAATGTCATGACCTCTTCAGTGTCCAACGTCTTCATGAAGTTTTTTACTTTGATTCTTCTAAGAAGGAATTTTAAGGACATTCCAAAAAGGAGTTTCAAGAAACTTTGTGGTCTTCTGTTAATTCACTCCGAGTGGTTAAACACAGGGTTTAGGTTAAATAAAGGCTGATTTTAAGTGAGCAAGTGACGTGAAGAGGTTGAACAGATTGATAAGGAGGGCTGGTTCTGTTCTGGAGACTGATCTGGAGTCTCTAGAGTTGATTGTCCAAAGGAGGATGAAGAACATGATGGAAAACCCTCATCATCCTCTTCAGAACACAGTAACTCAACAGCAGGGTGTCTT
This sequence comes from Pachypanchax playfairii, assembly GCA_006937955.1. NCBI lineage: Eukaryota > Metazoa > Chordata > Actinopteri > Cyprinodontiformes > Aplocheilidae > Pachypanchax > Pachypanchax playfairii. The sequence goes on along the minus strand of SSNP01000017.1, from coordinate 1,771,914 downwards.
TCAGTCAAAGACTTCTTCAGATCCGCTGCAGCACAGACCGCTACAGGAGATCCTTCCAATCCACAGTTAGAACCCTCGTCTCCCTAAATAAGAACGGACCTACAACAATTAATTTCCCTTTGGGTGTTAATAAAGTATTTTTGATTTGATTTGATTTGAAAAATTGCTTAGAATCGCAATTTTTGGACCGTAAATTGATACTTTAACTGTTCTATTGCTTAAAAGAATCTGGTTTAATCCTGCAGGTACATGATAAAAACATCAGTAATGGGGCTGTTTCTTCTTCTAACAATTTAAAGAAACGCTTTCCTAATTAAAAAGCCAATTTGTCGACCAACCAGTGAGGAAGAGTCCGACTCAGGTTGTCACATCGTGTCATCCTACCATCATTTGCTTTTAACACTTAAAGAAATAAAACATGGATAAGGAACGAAGTGGTGGTTCTGATTTGATTGCAATGCTTTTTATTCCCGTCCTCTTCAGTGCAACTAATCCAATGACGGCGCTTTTATCAAGAGTCATCCACTAAATAAACTGAATATTTACTGTCATGCTTGTTATGAAGATGTTAAACTCAAAGTTCCCCAGTGGAGCCCTTTAACAGACTCAGTTCTGTCCACATGCACAAAATCCTCAAAAAAACAGATCGTTGAATATTCTCAGATCCACAGGAACACTTCTCTCAGGTAGGGAGTTTATGTGCTTTTCAAAAACAGATTGCACAAAGAACGATTAATCTTCTAAACCTTAACTGTGAATCTGTGCGGCCTCGGTGGCCTCGGTAGTGCACGTGTCAATGAACCGCAGCCATTGATTGCTGCGTCAGTGTGTTCATTTGTTTTATTAAGGTGTTTATTGGCTTGACATTTACTGTCTCGATACAGGAAAATATCATACGTTTACATGCCTGGCAAGATGCATATAAATGAGTCTTTGAATGCAGCTGCCATTGGGAGTGAACACCTGAGGCAAGCTTGCTTTACACGCCCCCCCCCCCCCCCCCCCCCCCCACCCCACAGGTGCTTCTAAAGATCCAATGCTGGATAGTTGAATGTAACACTTTACTTTAAAGGAACTTAAGGCAGCTTTACAAAATCTGACTCAGTGCTGCCGCGACAGGCGCTGTGGCTATCTGCAGCCACCAGCCAAGCCGGCACGGGAGCGCGCACAGACACTTTACAGACTGTTCGTCTTCACAGCACTGCACCGGGGAGGCTAACATACTTCACGTCAGGTCTCTCCACTCTGTTATTTGATTTGATCTCATCATTTTCATACTGTATCAGGCTCTAAACACGACCTATAATGTTTTCTCACCTGGTCACAAGGAAATGAGCCATGTCAGCATCCGTTTTCACTCCCAAATGCAGCTGAAGTTCCCTCCATGAACCAAACGCATATCCAATATTTATGCGGGTGCCTGCCCGGCTTCGGTCATATTTTTTTTTAGACTCACGAGATGCCGCTGATAAAGTCTTTTTTTTCTTTGTGGTGCCACTTTTTTGGGGGGTGAGAGTGGATGCAGGTCGTTTGATGGCTGCAGAAACATCCATAAGTATACCTTCAGTGTTTGAATCCAAGTCCACGGCGGCCATGTACTTCCTGTTCAAGAGCTGTTGGCAACGCGCATGCAGCGTCAATTTACGTCACATCCCTACAACTGCGCGGGAAATTCGGACGTCGAACTGCAGCGCATTATGTAGCACACAGCGTTTCCAAGGCAACAGACATATATGCGGATGGCCTCGTTATTTTGGGTTTTTAATGCTTCATGACCCATTAGTATTGAATAAACTGGAAATGCATGTGTAGTTTTTCACAAATCTTGCCTTAAGTCCCTTTAAACTATTAGGACGCGAGGGTTCGTGTAATGAGGAAAGCTTGGTTTGTGCTTCTATGTCATTTTGCAGCTCCTTCATTGTGCAACTAAACATTATTAGTGCTTCGTTACAGGCATTACATTTGCAGTCTATATAATCTTTTTTTTTTATAAGAAGCATATCTGCAGATCATTAAGTGTTGGTGTCAGCAGCATCTTAGCTGTGGCCTTGCCCGATCTGCTGCTTTCTTTATTCTATTGCTGGAGCTTCTTGTTTGGACCTGAGGTTATGCTGAGCGCGGGGAAGACTGTGGCCCTGACACCAAGGAAACAAATGAGAAGGAGGAACGCCCCTGGGGTACTGCTTCAATGAATGTGAATAAGCAGTGTGTGTTTTCTCGTGATTCATAGGTCTTGTTTTCTCTGTGTGCCGCCGGGTATTTGCTTATGTGCATGAGAATGCCCAGCTGCAGAACTTTGGTGTAATCCCATCTCATTCAACGCGCACCCAGTTTGAAGTGCACGTTTGACTGAGTAACAGCATTTGATAATAAAGTTACAACACCGAAGTTTTGAGTTGTGACTATTGGATGCAGGAAAATTATAGATGATATGCAAATTTCCAGTTGGAATCTCATCTGTTTTAGCTATCGTTCGCAATTTGTTGCCAACAGCTGGATCCCAGTGAGACACCAGAAGGACTCGCGTGTTTGCTGGAAAACTGTTATGAGGTCTAGATTCACTTTGATCAGAAAGAAAATACAATTCTAAGAGAACGCAAAACTTTGCATCAGGACCACAAATTAAAAAATTCAATCTTCGTCTGCATGTTCAAATGTACAGGTCCCAAATCTCCGAACCTTTTGTAAAACAACTTCTCTGCTTCTTAATTCTTTTATGGATCTCTAAACAAGTGCAGGCGTGAAAGAAAAAGAGAATTAAAATGTGTAATAGATGAAAAGCCAATGGATACAATAACTACGGTAATTATTTAAAGAAAAACTAACACATTGTTGCTCCAAGCGATGAAGCTTGAATCTGTAAATACAAATCTTCCTCTATCGCTTTTTGCGTTCTAATTAAATGTACTCGTAAAGGTTGCTTTGCCTTTTCAAGCGCTTGAATATCAAAGCATGTTGCAAGTTTTTTTTTTTTTCCAATCATCACTTGAGTGTCAGATCAAGGAGAGTTCTCACCTTACAATTTAATTTCAGTGAGATTTTCAGCTCTGATGTTTGTTCCTTCGTTTTTTATTTTTATTTTTTGTCTGAGAGGTTCTGTCATGTGATCTGATTATAAGGTGACGGCTCCACGTGTGTGCGCTCTCACCTGAGACGCGCACACGCCTATAAATACATTTGTTAAAAACCTGTTTTAAGGAAAAGGATCGAGCGTCACAAGGACACACTGAATAAAGGTGGTAGAATAATTTTCACATACTCATTACAAGAATATATAAAAGGAAGAACATCAAAGGTTTTGCACGTCACTGAAATTACTATTCCAGTTTGGTTTTCCAATATCAAAATAACTTTGAAGTTTCTTGTTGCTTTTTTTTTTTTTTTGTAAACCTCACAAAAGAACTGACACCTTGTGCTTTAAGAAGGTCCCGTCTTCATTCGGTATGTTCAGGTGGGCGTGACCTTGTCTGGGTTCGTTTTAATTGAATGAACCATTGCTTTGAATAAAGGTAACTCTTCATCCGACGCTGAGGGGTCGTTTCCTCTCAGAGTTCATTGAAGTGTCAAGATAACAAATGATTAGGCAGTATAAGGAGAGTCTACACTACATGGCTACCAGAACTCGAACAATTCTGAAAATATCTAAATGTTTTTTTTTCAGTTTTTTTTCTTCCCTCTGGAGACACAATATCTCTATAAAGTTTGAGTTTCATGAAGTGTAATTTGTTGCTATGTCAGGACTGTAGCCACCTAATTTCTCAGATTCATGTGCATCATGACTCCATCTGCCTTCCCTAACCAGCTTCTTGCCTCTTTTCTGTCCTCTTCAGGCTCTATGCAGAGACATTTTTAATAGTCCCTGTGGAACAGGATTTGGACAGGCTTTTTAGTTATGTAACTGGGCCCTTCATGTGCTGCTTCCATGCCTCTCATTTTCTCCCTTCTCTTTTTTTTCTCTTTACTTCTTACTGCTTAGGACTTTATTCTTTAATTGTTAGAAAATGTTGGTTGAGTTCCCTTGAGGCGTGAGCGTGTGACCTCTTCAGTGCTGGCTTTGTGAGTTTGCACGTGTTTCACCACGGCTGCAGAAAGAACCCTCTGCTTTAACAAAGACCAACGAACTCCCCTCCTGTCTTCTGTTTTACCTCTGCATACCCCACTGTCTCTATATTTATCAAATTCCCCAGCACACAGATGCACTTTTGGTACTTCCCTTTCTTGCTTTTAGATTTTTTTCCCCCTGCTTCCTCAAAACGTCTCTTCAGCGAGTGCTGAGCGTAACTGTCTCATGTGCAATGGGATTACAAGTGCAGCTTATGCATTAAAACTTGTTTATTTGAATGTAGACTCCAGTTCTTTTTGTTTGCAAAATAAAACAGAAAAAATGTGTATTTCTTTGTTTCTGCCTAAAATACAGATTATATCTCCATTTCAAGTAGGTTTGGTTGAGCAGACCCCTTGAGGGAAGGCCACAGCCTCAGGCGCTGCTACAGTACAATATGTCTCAGTGTTCCAGCCTTCTCAGTCCTCGTACACTGCAGCTGCAGAATTATATTTTTCTTGTATTAAACTTCATTTATACAAACCTTTTTTATTGTTACCATTCATCCTCTAACATGAACACTTATTTATGTAACTAAACTTCAGTTTTACTTTGTTGGTGAGATGAAAAATGGAGACGAGATGGGACAGAAGCTGGTGCAGCCAGCTAATATACACTGCTCAAAAACATAAAGAGAACACAATAAACAGATTCTAGCTCTGAATGGATAGAATATTCTTATTAAATACTTTGTTCTTTACATAGCTGAACATGTGAGAACAAGCTCACACAAACAATATCAATGGAAATCAGATGTATCAACCCATGGAGGTCTGGAATTGGAATCACACTCAGAATTAAAGTGGAAAAATTTCCAGGCTGATCCAACTTTGGAGTCAAAATGAGGCTCAGTAGTGGGCGTGGCCTCCACGTGCCTGACCTCCCTACAACACCTGTGCAGCTCCTGATGATGTGGCAGAAGGTCTCCTGAGGGATCTCCTCCCAGACATGGAGTAAAGCCTCTGTCAACTCCTGGACAGTCTGTGGTGCAACGTGGATGGAACGAGACATGATATCCCAGATGTGCTCAGTTGGATTCAGGTCCAGGTAACGGGCAGGTCAGTCCATAGCATCAATTCCTTTGTCTCACAGGAACTGCTGATGCACTCCAGCCACATTGTCCTGCATTAGGAGGAACCCAGGGCTAACTGCACCAGCATATGGTCTCATGAGGGGTCTGAGGATCTCATCTCAGTACCTAATGACAGTCAAGCTACCTCTGGTGAGCACATGGAGGGCTGTACGGCCCCCCAAAGAAATGCCACCCCACACCATTACTGATCCACTACCAAACAGGTCCTGCTGACAGATGTTTCAGACAGCAGAACGTTCTCCACAGCATCTCCAGACTCTGTCACATGTCCTTTGTGTGAACCTGCTTCCATCTGTAAACAGCACAGGGCGCCAGTGGTGTTTCTTGATGTTCTCTGGAAATACCAAACGTCCTGCACGGTGTTGGGCTGTGAGCACAACCCCCACTTGTGGACGTTGGGCTCTTATCCCTCATGGTATCTGTTTCTGACCGTTTGAGCAGACACATCGCTGGAGGTCATTTTGCAGGACTCTGGCAGCTCCTCCTGTTCCTCTTCGCACAAAGGTGGAGGTATAGCTTTCCTGCTGCTGGGTTGTTGCCCTCCTATAGCCTCCTCCAGGTCTCCTGATGTACCGGCCTTTCTCCTGGTAGTGCCTCCATGCTCTGGACACTACGATGACAGACATCGCAAACCTTATGGCCACAGCTAGCATTGATGTACCATCCTGGATGAGCTGCACTACCCGAGCCACTTGTGTGGGTTGCGGACTCCGTCTCATGCTCCCACTAGAGTGAAACACCACCAGCATTCAGAAGAGACCAAAACAGCCAGAAAACAAGAACTGAGAAGTGGTCTGTGGTCATCTGCAGAACCTCCTTCATTAGGGATGTCTTACTAATTGCCTATAATTTCCACCTGTTCATTATTCCATTTGCACAACATATGAAATTGATTGTCAATCAGTTTTGCTTCTTAAGTGGACAGTTTGATTTCACAGAAGTCTGATTGACTTGGAGTTACATCGTGTTGTTTAAGTGTTCCCTTTATTTTTTTGAGCGGTGTACTTCAAGCTGATGTCAAGCAGAACACAAGAATCTCTGGAAATACCTGTTTTAGTCCATATTGATCAGATGTGTTTTCTTTTTGCTTTTAATTAAAACATTTCTGCAGAAACTGTATGAGGTGAGGTGAACTCCAAACCACAAACTGCAAACTCAAAGGGACACATGGAAACCAGATTTTGGAGAAAAATCTGACTCCTTTTATTTTTTTTTCCTCTCCCTGAAATGTTCAGGTTGAAGGACACAATAAAAGAACACTTCTGTGTCACTCACCGTGCTGTCAGCTCTTTGGTCCGAGGCCTGGCGTGTCAGGTTTCATAGCTCGGGTCTGTCCTCACACAAAGTCTTCAAGCAAAGCTAGAAGTGAGGAAGTCAACACAATGACTCTTGGATGTTTCTTCTCCTGGTGGGTGACTTTAAAAACCATGTTCTATTCTTCCTCCAACTGACTTTCACATCATCATCCAGGAATAGAGAAAAAAAAACAGTTTCTGACACACTGCTCAGCTGTCAAGGTGCTCCAGTTACTGCCAAATTCATGGCTTTATTTCAGCCGATACCCCAGAGCTTCACCACAACATCATTATTTACAAATCATTGTGCCCCGTGTTTGACTAATAAAAATCTATATTCTGAAAACAATCAAGAAGAAGAAGCTTTACGACAGTCGTTAATGTGGGAAAATGAAGTTAATGTGCAGCATCGCTCTGAAGAGCTATAATTAAACAAGAAGGTCCACTGCCAACTGTGTGTTTCCTGTGAAGCTGCAGGCGATGCATGCAGGTCTGCAGAGCAGGAGATAACACTGCTGTGTTTTGGGAGTATCTCCTCAAGCCAGCGGCAACCTCATCTAACACTCGCACTTTTTGCCTAATTAAAATCCTGATTTGGCCACATAGTGACCCGTGTGTTTCTGAATCAATGTTTGAAGTTTTTGCTGTGAGATTGGAGGGAATTTTAGGAGATCCTGTCCAGAAACAGTTTGGAGACACATACAAGAAACATAACAAGATAAGCAGATAGCAAATGTCACATTTGAACCCTCAGACACATCTGCTGGAGGGTTTACGGCAGAAAACAAGGTGCCAGGACAGAGTGATACCGGGCCTTACATGAAGCCTTCAAAAGCAGGTGGACAGATGTTTGGGTCAACTTTTAAATCCCCTTCTTTCATGCCTGTCAGTCCTGGAACCAACAACAACCCCTCGAGACAGGGTTTTACACTGCGTTGAAAGACAGAAGACCTGCTGCTGTTCCTTGCTATGCTCTGAACCCTGAGTTATCCTGATAAAGAACAAAGCCGAGGATCTGGTGTCACCAGCAGCAGCGCCTCAATCCCTGGGGATTCTGGGAGATTTTTTCTTTTGTGAATAAACAGTGTGATACAAGAGGTAAAGCAATAGACACAGGAGAAAGAATTTCTAGAAGATATAAACAGATAAGACAATATTCTGTGAATTAAATCTAATGTAAAAAAATAACATTTTTATAAAAACAATTTTATGAAAAATGAAAGTTTTAGAAAAGTTTCTTTATTTTTTGAAGACTTTTCTCATATTTTACAGAACTAGATAATCTATTGTTGTGTTTAAAAGACAGAAGCAGAAGAAATCACCTCGCAAACACACTTTTTTTTTGTTTATAACTGTTTTACAAAATTTTCCTTGAGGTGTTTATTGACAGTAATCAGGTTTTAGGACATTTATCACTCACTCTCATGCCTGATGTCGGTGAATGGGACTCCTGGTGTGGGAAAATGACACTTGGTATAAGTTGATCAAGTAAGCTGGTGAGTAACTGGAAGACCAGTGGCCTTGAAAAGGGTTAAATAAATTTAATTTTTCTAGTATTTTTTATTGAAATTAGTATATCATTGACAGATGGTGAGTTTTATGAATATTCTCACTAAACTTTGTTAAAGCAGGAACCACCAGGACGACTCACAACTAAATGAAGTGACCTTTTCTGTAAATCTGCTGAAGCCAAGAGAGACAAATTTTATAAAATTGTAACAAAATTTTCAAAACATGCTTAATCAAAGTTGCACAAACTGCCACTGCAGAGATTTCACATCTCCTGAAACATTCTCCAAATTTCCGTTATTACTGATCACATTTTTCATTGTCTCTAAGAACAAAGAAAAAATATGTTCCAAGTTAAAAACAAACAATTTGAATGATTTTGCTTGTTGTTAATTAAGATTTTTTGGTAGGAGGGGGCAGATGTATTGATACACATGCTACAAATATATGTTATTATTCATTCTATGTTATGTTAGCAATAATTACTCATCAATTAAAAAAAAACTTTTAACTGAGTCCAGAGCCTTGAATGTGTCCATTCTATTTATAAGCTATCCAGTTTATTAAGAAAAATATAATAACTATGCATCAGCTGGGCTTTAGCACCAAAAATCACTGTCTGAATTATGTTTTATGGAAAGAAATACTTACCAGGAGTAAATATTTTTAAGTTAAATTATAGCTGCCTAATATATGAAACATTTATTTAAAAATCCATCTCTATTTTCATTCTTTGATTCACTGAATTTTATATCTAACTGGCTTCTTTTTCTCTTAACGGCTTCAAATTTAGTAAAAGAAGTGTAATTAAAAAAGTGCATAATTTCTTCTGCATTTGCCTATTAAACGCTCTTAAAGAAAATGCAAACATAAAAAAAAAAACATTCAGAAAAGCATCAAAGAGTCCATTTAATATTTGTTTTCCATCTATTTATGTAAATACATGTAAAGAAATTAATCCTCAGTCATGCAATGTACACATTTTCCACTCTACCTCACAGATTTCCGCCGACTCGGCACACATATGACATTCTGTCATATTCTGTATTCTCCTTGTTTTTTATGTTTACATTTGTGTTATAAATAGATAAATGATGCTTTCAGGTCTGATACAATAAGACATGAAAGTGCAAAAACATGTATTTGCATTGAACATATGTTCTCCATGGTTTTTGGGTTTTAAAATAAAGCTTTATATAAAAAAAAACATTGGCTTTTCATCCACAAACATTTTTGGTTCACAGAACTCAACTGAATGTGTGTAAAGCCATTATTCAGAAAAGCTTAATGCTGTACTGACTTGTCAGGAAAACAGAAGATGTTTGAACATTAGAGTTATTAGAATATTTGGCTCATTATTAGATTTCTCTTGCTCGTTTGGCAGACAGCAACAATCATCTCCAAAGCACAGCTGTTCTCTTTGTCCAATACATATGCACACCAGTTTTTGGGAGCAAATGGTTTGTTAATTCAGTGAAATGATGCTATACTGGTTGCATTGGACAGTTCTTTTATTTTCAAGCTGCAGAGCTAAATGAAAAAAAGGATCAAGAGAACAACACACTGAATGTTAGTAAAAAAAAAAAAACAACGAAAAAGGCTTGAAAAGATTGATTCCAAAATGCGACAGTCTGTACAATTCACAGATGTTTAAAAATCCTAAAGCTAAAGAGAAAGTTGCTACTTGCAACATAAATGCTCAGAATTGGATCTTCTAAATTAGTGGCTGCATCTTTCACAGCCATCACAGAGCTGAGAAGCCCATTGAGGCTGATTTTGCCACTGACAGGATAAATGGGAACCCCACACATGCTCCTGAAATTGGCCTTACAAATATTGACATACCTGTCAGCCCATGTAATCTATAAAAATGGCTTTCTGAGCCTATAGGGACAAGTCTCTCCCCCCTCCCCCCCCACCTAACAGGGTCTTCTTAAAAATGAGAAAAGAGATGGAGGTATATGAATCTGAAAAACTTTTTAACTCTATTTGCTGGACCAGTAGAGGATTGCTAATGATATGAGCAGCCATACTGGTGCTTTACAGTATGTTGTTTTAACTCATAATATAATAAATTACATTTTTATTAGTTTTATCGGAAGAACTTTTTAAAAGTCTCATAGCTGATGCACCACAAAGAAAAGTTTAATTCATATGATATTGCTAATTTTGATTGTGTAACTGAGTTTTACAAATGATTAAGTGGTTATATTCTTAATCCAATTAATTCATCAGGTATAGAACAATCTGTACTGTTAAAAACCAGAAAACTTTCTACATCAAACCGGTTATGTCCGACCACACCCACTAAAACTACATAATTTTTGCAGTGTAGAACAGCAAAGCAGCCCAGATTTATCATAGATGTTTCAGAACAAAACAAACCACCATAATTAGTCTTCTCTTGCTTTACTTTTATTTGATTCATATTTGTTCATATAAGAGTTCAATGTCATGCTTCTGGGGTTTTAAGTTTAGTTTGTTCTATTTTTCATGAAATTTCTGCCAGAGATTTTATTTTGGAGGGTTTTTGTGTTTCCTGTTTTCCTTAGTTTCATTCTATTATCTTTTGTTGTTGCTCGTAGTTCTTGTTGTTTTATTCGAAACCTACTCATCATCATGTCGTGGAGTCCTGCCGGCATTTGACACTTCATAGACACATTTATCAAAGACTCACTAGCAACATATTTTCTAATAAATTTCATGAAAAACGTCTTCTCACATCAGGAAAAGACACAAAACAAAAGCAAAATAAATATAATTTGTGTGACAAAATATTTGGTTTCAGGAAACAGATAAAAAACTGTGTCTTGTCGTCATGCAGCTGACAGATGAGTTACTGGAAGGCCAGCAACATTCAGAGTCTTTACAGACTGATACCAAAGAGCATATTATTGGAAATGTGCTTGTTCACATGTGCACTCAATGAGTCTCACCAAGCAGCAGACAATAGAAACAGATTAAACAATCTAAATGACAACTCAACGAGATATAAAACCCATTTGTCTCTTTGATTGATTTATCAGAAATTGATTATAGCTTTTAAACAGAATATTGAATTAGCTGAAATGGAGTTACTGGATTATGACATTAGGTTTGATCAGAGTTTTGTCCCTACTGAGACTCTGACTTGTCCTAACAAATGAATGATCCAGTTAATCCAGGGATAAAGGTTTGTTTAAATTTAGCATATGTACACAGAGAAGCTTTTAGATTATTAAGTTTTCCATATTTTTGTTGTTTTCTAGTGTCAAAATAACATTGGAAACGCTTCCTCTGGTTACAAGGGTCTGCTCACACACAGTGAACCTGACCAACAGTGCAGATTAATGAAAACTGAATTCCAGACAGTGATGTTTTAGCTTTTAGATTGGGTCTGTATTGTTTTGTTTAATCCTACATCATTAGCCAAACCAATTTAATCTCTAATTTCTGACAAAGGCTGCCAAACCTGCCACTTAGTTGCTACAACCACTTCTGATTTTGTAATATTCTTCTGTGGATTTGGGGCTCAGGTGTGAGCCTGTGCATTTTTTTGGAGAGTGGGTCAGTATAACCCACGTGTTGTGGACATTTTCCAAGCAAATCAACAAGAAGGAAACCAACTGGTTACTTTAGTTACCTGCTTTTTGTTTGATAAGACAGACTTTCTCATTCTTCCACACCTGCATCTCCATCTAAAATGTGACAACTAAACGATTTTAATGGTTCATATTTTTACCACCGAAACTAACTTCAAAAAATCTGAACAATCAAGATTAGAGAAGAGAAAAATACGCCATCTTTTCTCAACTCAACAGTCTAATCAAACTTCAGTCTGCATATAGTGGACCATTAAATCCACAAGACCTTCTAGACCCTTTTATTTGGACTCAAGAAGTATATATTTAACAAATTGGGTGGGTATAAATTAATTTAACCTTCTGATCATAAGTACAACTCATAAATAAAATCCTTCTCTCTTTTATTTTTTTCTCAACTAAAGAACAAACCAACAACCACACACACAAACCTCTCTACTCTCTTGGCTTTAATATCTGGAGTCAAACAAAATAAACAGCCATGTTTTCAGGTTTTTACAATTACAACAAATGAGCTCTTGAGTATGACTTGAATTATATGTGCTATTACTTTATTATTTAATCCTTTGCAAAAAAAAAAAAATAAAATAAAAACGTTTCACAGTTAAACATAAAAGTTTCTTTATTAATGATTATCCACTTGAATTTAACACAAATTTGCAGAACAATACAGTTTATGTGATTTAACTCTTGTTACTTTCAATGCATTAACATAAAAAGTGTTTTTAACAGAACGTTGGTTTGAAACAAAGACATTTTCATTTTTTTTAAGGTATCAAATGGCAATTTACAATGTTGGCTTCAAATAATTTTTGGGAAAAAAATCTGCCTTTTAAAAGCAAAATTTTCATTCCACTGTTGCAATGTGAATTCATATTTTACATTATTAAAATTTACAAAGAAACACTTACTTTTAAATGTTTTTTAATGAAAATAGTTAATGTTGTGTTATTAGTTTGCACATACTTCCAGATCGTTTTATTCTCTATTATATTTGTAACATTACTGAAAATGGAACTCTTTTAGAAATACACTAATGTGTTTATTTTTCATCAGGGTTTTCAATTTTGTTGCAACGACACTTCAGTTTTACCAGTGAGCTCAAAATTGCATTTCAGTCACATTCCAAACACCCAAACTAAGCTGTGGTCGGCATTAAAACATAGACAAAACAATCAGCTGAACCGGTGAGGCTTAAAGAAAGGTCCCCTGGAAAATACTCACTTTGTTTTCCGTCTCAGGAAACTGAACAGGGAATGTGTGTTTTTGTTTACTTTTCATTCCAGTTCTGCATAGTCGAGGGAGAGAATGTTAATCCGTGTATTTCTGATGTGAAGAGTCCATAAAATTTGTCGAGGAGGAGTAGCTTCTCTCAAATCAGCGTAAAAAGGGTCATCAGATAAGAATTAATGAGGACTCTCATTTCTGTACTGTGGGAATACATAAACTCCTCACTCACTGTTTGTATACTGTCACTCCATCTGAGACATGAATAACAAGTAGGATGCTGTATTTACAGAAGTTACCTCCAACTATAGAGACTCAACTTTACAGATTTTTTTTTGCGTTAGTCCTGTTCTGTCATAAATTTCAAGTGGTGGGTGTCTAATTAAAATTAGGATTGCGGTTAACGCACATTGTGCCCTTTTGCCCTCATACATCATAAAAGGGCGAACATTTGGAATAATGAGTGGCAGAGAGACGACCTTTCACCTCGGGGTTGGAGGCCTCTGTCATGTTGAATCTATGTATTTGTGACACATGCTGACAAAATGCTCAGTGCCCTGTGAGGATGCAGAAAGACACATGACCTGGTCTTTGTCAGAACTGGACTTGCTCGGGATTAAAGAGTCTTTTTTTAAGTGTTTACATTTCAAGTCACTGAAATCTAGAATTCTAATTGTGGGATAGTTGTGCTTGAAAGAAACTTTTAGAGCAATTATTACATTTTTGGAACAATATTTATTTAATCTATAACATTATTAAAGGTGCACATGCAAAAGCATTGAACCACTCTTGTTATTCATCAGTTATTTATCTGTTTCCATTACTAATTTTAGGATTATATCTTTTTTCTGAAGTTTTAAATCCATGCAAAATATGTCAATGTGAGGCTTAATTAGGAAGGATGTGACATGTCTTCTGGTAGCTGTTCATTGTACAGCATGGAATAAATTAGCATAACTGTATAAAAAAATTCAACCAACACAAAAAATAGGATTTTGGTGAATCAAGTCAGAAATCTAAGCTCTTTGGAGCTGCACAGCTCAGTTGTACATGACATTAGAAACATCATTCTAAGTTTAAATGGGTCACAAACAGTTGGATGTTACATAATAAATGAACATTTTTCTCATGTTTTGATTTTTAAATAACATTTTAAGCTTTATTAAATGTAGAAGATTTTACTCTATGGAACTCCATTTAATTTTTGAGCTTTTGAAAATTTTTTTGCAAACTCTCAGTTTATATAGAAAAACAGGGATTTTTGTCTTCACTCTGAGTTTCAGCCTCAAAGTTTTCTCTAGAAGCCCCTGGAATAGAGAACGCACTCCACATCTGAATCCTGAATTCTGTCAGCTGAAGTGGATTTTTTTCCATGCGGGTGGATTTCTCCAGCTCTCTCTCCATTGCCAATAAAACAAGGGTGTTTGATTGCAACATTCCTGCCTTCTAGAGGATGTTCTGGTCTGGAATGGCTGCTTTTTTATTATGAGACTGTTGCTTCTCTAATTATTAGACAAATTCTAAATCCATTTTATAAAGAACAGAACTGTAGGAGAGAAATACTGTAATAAATATAATTTAAATATCTGAGTTTTTGAAATATTTATGTAAAACAAATCAGTTAATATTTAAAATAATCATTTAAATTATTGAAACAATAATGGATTGAGCTAAAAAAAAGATTAGTGACTTCTTCCATCCTAACTGTGTTAAATGAGACAAAATTCTGCCCCATGTGACCCAAACGTATGTCATGTGCAGCACTGGATTGCCTCTAATTCAAGATAAGGAACAGTTTCAATTTAAATTATAAATGGCTAATTTATTTGTGTACAATTATTTACCTGATAAATCTTTATTGTAAGTGTAACAATGTGAGGTAGTTTGAAATTTTTTTGCTCAGAAGGTTGTTCACAGTGAGAAAATCATGCTGTGAAAGCTCATTCACATCACTTTAGTATTTTTCTCATGGCTTTAGCACAGACATGTGCATGACAGAAGTTGTGTGGGTATTCCACAATAAGTGCTGAGTCATGTCCAGAGCGTATTAAAGTAGATCAAAGAGTCTCTTGAAGTATGTTGTTGAAGTCTGCATGTGCGTCACAGCATGCTGGTGCTCAACAGACGCTCGGCTCCAAATGTCAGCTTTCTTCTCCAAAATACGAATTAAAGACATCACCTCTCCCATGTTTTGTCCTCGTGGAGGGAGAGTATGTGGCAGAAAAGGAAAGACGAAGTTTGATATGACAGTTTTCAATTTAATTTACTTTGATAGGTTACAGGGAACACATGAAATGAATTGACAAGAAGCAGAATTTTTTTTTTTTGTTGCGGTTTTTGAGTCTTTTATGGTTTTCACAGAGTGGAGTGCAAAAATTATAATTGCAATTTTGAGCCATATTATTATTCAGGCTCAAAGTATGAAAAAATACATTTACCTGTAACCACAAAGTTTCTAGATGGACTTGAACATGTTTTGTTTGAAGTATGTTTTTTCTTTATAATTTGAATTTTAAAAATTCAGGTTGTCACATACATCCTAAAATATTGTAGTTGCTCAGAAACTTGCTTTAATTAGAGGATTTCGACATGCATCTACCACACATATGATGTAGTGCAAAAGCAACAATTAATACCTGTAACAGTATTTTTTTCCAGTGTTGGAGGCTCAAGATGTGTTGCAGCACAAAATTCAACCTCTCAGAGTTTCTGTGCCTGTACAACTTCACAAACTATTTTTCAAAATGTTATTTTTAGCTATTGGGGGAGAGATCTGCATGCTGACATGAGTAGTGTTTCCACCTGCTTCGTGTGATGGAGTGGCACTCACCGAGCTGCCTTGCTGTTCCTGTCAGAACTCTTGGGATGTGATCTAGAAGCTTGAACTCACACCTCAGGAAAAACTGTAAAGGTGTTTTTGTTGTTTTGTCTTTACTTTTGAATAAAACAAAATTAAACTTGCACCGCTTTTTATTATGTCTTCCCACCTGTCTCTTCATTTATTACAAATGTCGCCAACGCCACATGATTTTTTTCTCAACAAGTTTTAATTTAGCTTTACCTGCCTGGAGAAAAATGATTACACATAACAATCACTTTACTTTCAGAAGTTTTTATTTTGGGAATGTTTTTTTTTTTTTTACATTCAATTCAGACTCAAAAGGGCTGCAATTGACAATAAAAGTGATCAATTTATGCAGGAAAAATAATTAACTTAAAAAAAACAGCTGAGACTGAGCTGAACTTGTGAGATTTGACAGAAGCCTGCAGCCTGGTTGCTGCTTCAATACAACACGGATCACTTATTGCTTTAAGATTTCAGAAAGATATCAGCAACATTTACCCAAAGTCATGATTTTTATGCAGAACAATATTCCATCACATGCATCCAAGTCTGTAAGTATTTCATATACAGTCAGAGTTAATGATACTCATTTCTGAAGAGTGTTTGAGAGGCTGGAAGATGAAAGTGTGCAGCTGATCGTTTCTGTCAGAGTGACATCTTACTGATAATGCAAAGAGCTATTGACTTTAAACAATGATGCATTATAGCTCAAACTAGTCTGTGTATATTGGGAAAAATCCACTTTATCATGGGGTGAAGCTTGTCTCATCAGTCGGCCCACTGATACTCGTGGCAGTCTATTTAACAAAAGATTTCAGATTTCAGCTATTGACCGGAACATGTGCCTCTCAGGACAATATTGGTGTTACAATTTTATTCACCCTCCAGAGACACATGTGATAAAATGGGCCCCATCCACCATGACTGAACTAGAGTAATTATTCTACACCGAGATACAGACCTCAGTGGCTGTAAAACTAAGCAGGAACTGTCAAGTATCTTGCTGCTCTAATCCTTGCAGCTCCTCTTGAAGCTGCCATGGCCTTGTGCAATTAGCATGAAGGACTGCAAATGCACACACCCAAATAAAACACACCCTGATTCTCTTGCCACAAAATCAATGCAGATCTGAGAGGAGGCAGTGGTGCTTGAGAGAGTGCAAAGTGATGTCTTTCTTGCCTTTTACCATTATTTTGCTTCCCTCTGCACACTGAGCATCATTCAAGCAGTCTAATAGCATTGAATTACTGTCAGGCCGATGCTAATTAATTGTCATACCTATTTAATAGATTCCAGCCAAATTTGTTTAGTCTAGGCTTTGTTGCTAAAGTTAACATGTTAAGTAAAACATTTTTTTTGTATCTCGGAAATAAAATAAAAAAATCAGTGAGGAAAATGAATCTGCAATTGGAAATTTTTTCTTTGTTGCATGAACTAACAAAATAGCAAAAGCAAGCCCCGAGTGTCTCTAGCTGCCTTGATTGTAGCGTATGTTATCAATAGTATCTTTTAAAAATTCTCAGTGCCATTGAAAATGATGCACACGAACGCCATCACAGATGGCGGCTTTGCAATTTCTGCTGTTTGAGTCCTAATAACAAACCTGAAAGGTGGAGTTATCTGACCACAGAGCAGGTGTTCACAGTCTACATGCTCATCTGAAATGAGCATGTCCTTATAAAACATCTGCAGCCAATGAGCACAGACTACATATACTGAATGTCTTCATGCTTGACTGATGCAAGGTCAGTCTTATTTGGGGCTGCTGTGGAACAGTGGTTAGAGCGGTCGTCCTCCAATTTGAAGGTTGGTGGATCGATCCCGGCTTCCACCGCCACATGTTGAAGTGTCCTTGGGCAAGACACTGAACCCCATGTTGCCCCCCGATCTGTGTATCGGGTTGTGTGAGTGTTAGCCCCTACCCTCTCCCCCCGGTTTACATATCAGGTTGAGTGAATGGATGAATGCAAAACCTTGTAGTGTGAAAACGCTTTGAGTGGTCTGAATGACTAGAAAAGCGCTATACAAATACAGGACATTTATTTGTTTTTATGGATGTAAGACAGAACTGAGTTGAACAAGTACAGTTTTTCATGATATTATGACAATCATACTGCCCTGACTGCTAAGTGTAATTTATTGCAATTTTTTGAGCCTTTTAAATTATTGTTTATAGAGTTTTTTTTTTTTGTAATTTTTCCACAACAAAATATAAAGACATTGATCCTGGAAGATTTTTTGGTGTAATTTGAAACACAACACAGAAGAATCAGCTCTTTAGGTCAGGACTCTGTAGTCTACTTACACCTCAAAGATAAGAGAAAAAAAATCAATGGTTTTAAAGAGCTGAAAAAGAGGCCATCTTTGTAAAAGGAGAAGAATCATCATTAAGCAGAAGAGGAGGTCTGAGTTTTGAGTTTTGAAGTATTTATACAGTCAGGTTTTTAGTCTTTTCTCATGCATTTAACTAAAACATCTCATGTGGACCGGGCCAACAAAGGCCCTATTGGTCCTCAGGATGGAAGGAGAGAGGTTGATTTATGAGTTAATTGGTCTACAGCTTTAACAAAGCTTCATGCTTTTCAGTTATAATCGTGAAATCACCTCAGATGAGAAGTGAACCATCCAGTTACCTTCCCTTGACGATTCATCTGAATTTGAACTTTTCTCTGCAACTTAAGTGGGTAAATTGGATCATTTTTGATCAGTTAAACATTCTATAATGTTGCTGGTAAAGACATTGCAAATGATTTTCCTTTCTGCTTTTGTCTGATGAGGGAAAAATTCGCGAATTAAACAACTAAATTCAAGATACAGAAACAGAATGTTTCATTTTTAACTTAAAGTCCCTTTTTTGTGTGATGCATGTTTTACACAAGCGTCTGGATGTTTATTCTCTGCATATTGACCAAAACACTTGTGCATTCTAAATAATTCCACGTATCATGCATAAATTCAGACAAATTATTAGAACACAGAGACTGGCATTTGGCCACAGTCTGAGTTCATCAGCAGGGTTTGTTTTCTGTAAACACAGCTGGAGTCTGGTACTTGGGTGGGCGGTACAAACCTACTTGGAAGCCAAATGAGCACAATACCACCCTCATGAACGCTGGCGTACGTGTGTATGATGAGAGTCACATATTAAAAAGTGCTTTTGAGTGCATGTTTGTGTTGTGGCGATGCGCTGCGCTTTGTGTTTGAGTGGGTGTGTGTTTATCTGTGTGATGGTTGTGCTGGGAGGCAGAAGCACCAAGCGAGAGAGTGAGATAAGCTTAAACGGAACCTCTGATCTCCGTGCAGCTTCCTACAGAGAGCAAGAGAGTGAGAACGAAGGGACATACGTGTTGAGTCTCTTTGTTGTTGTTCATTTGGCGATGCAATGCAGAAAAGGCTGTGGAAAAGTCTTTTTAGAAGATGAGCAGCACTCATTTCTGCACATTCTCTGCAGTAATATTCAAAGAAATGAGGAATAGTTGATACACAGGAGGTCGTTTGATGCATTCATCTTTGAGTTCTTACAACATTCTCTCGTTGCTAAAAAGAAGTTGCTGTCTTAAGAAAATTGAGTCTTTGATGCTTATTTTGCATAACAAAAAAAAATCAAAGTAACAGATTAGGGAGAAATACCAGAGCGATGCAAAACGTCACATGATAATTAACTTGATAATTAGATAATTAAACACTATATCTGCTTCATCATCTGCAAATGACATTCTTGAATCAAGAGCAGATTTGGCAGAAAAGTGTTGCTTCGGTGATTTCAGTCCTTCTCTCTCTCTTCTTGGTGAGACTGGAGGAAGATTAAGAGAGTTTGAAAAGTGCTGTCATTAGTTTGCCTCAAGGTGAGTGACAAAATCACTTGGGCATCAGCATATTTCATTCTTTTGGGAGCCAGAGAGCCACTTTACCAGCGGATCAGAAGAGAGTTTATCGTACTTCTTAGTGCTCAAAAACAGAAGGGATGCTGGGAAAAGTTATGTGAGTTCTTTCTTTAAAGGTCCCGTGCAAAATTAACTTTTTGGAGCTTTTAACCATGTTGTCATGCTATTTCCTTATTTTTATAAAAACCTCCTGCATTCTGTACTCTGAGCAGCTGCTCCACCTTTCTCCTGGAAAACGACTGACTGTAACATAGTGATGTAACAATGTTACACCAGGACCTGCCCGGTGTGTTCGTGCTGCCCCTGCAGATTAAACACACACGCCCCCAGCTGTGACAGTCTGTGGCAAGATGCACCACAGTTTTGTAGTAGGTTATATTTGACTTTCTAAAAATGTCTCAGTGAAAATGGGCATTTGGCTATGAAAGTTACAGGAATTTATTCACCATTTTATTCAGGCAGCTCGAAGGGCAACAGTCAGGCTGGGGAGGAATGGGATCTTAGGTAAATTGAGCGTTTTACTTCCTGGTCTGAGAATAACTTGATTTATTTAATTTATGTTCTTTTTTAGGATAAATGACGACTATAAAGGTAAGATTTTATAATGTATGTACCTATCCTAGATGCTGAAAGCTGTAAATTAGCAGGATACAGGACCTTTAAGATTATGCAAAATTTCCTTTTTGATAAAACCAAAAATGTGGAAGAACATTCTGAAAGTGATGTTGTAAAAATGAAAGCATCAGAATCTTTTTTGTTCACGTCTCTTCTCTCTTCCAGCATGATGTCAGTGTAGCTTTTACTCATCCAGGTCATGATAATCTGAAATGACCAAACGTTAACGCTTGTTTTAGAAGATTTTTACATCTCACTGTTTCACTGTGAAAATATAAAAATTCTTTCTGCATTGAGAAGACATGTCTTCAAAAACCAGAGGTACCGATTTAACATCTATCAAAGTAATTGGATTTCAATCAGGAAATATTTCAGTGGAATATTTTGGTCCAACTTACAAGTTAAATAGATAAAATGACACCTATTTTTCTGTAAAAGTTCCTGGAAGATGCATGTTATTTCAAATAACGAATTTGGACACATTCAAGGTGTAAAAAAACATTTTATTTCATTTCCGTAATAGCAACAGATGAAATAAAAAGAAATGTTTCATATAGAATTTAAATCAGTTAGAGGGTGAGAAAAAGATTATTTTCTGAGTTAGAAATGCTTACAAACTGTCTAACAGAGAAAATTTAATAAAACTAATGGTTGCATATTTTTAAAAATCTTGGTATATTAATAATTATAACAAGAATAACCTACAATGTATTTTTCAAAGATTGTTATTCAGAAGGAATTACAGATTTTTCTTGACCTCTGAGTCTTAATATTTTTGCTTACAGACTTTTAAAAGACCTTAAAAACTTAAAGTAATAAGAGAGGAAATTGCTACTTGACACGCTTATTTTCAGGAAATGAAACTAGGACAACAAATGTTCTGAAAAAAGATTTTACCAGTAAAAGTAATAAAAATCAATTAAAAAATACTTTCTTGAAAAAATTGTATAATTTATTTTATTAGAAATAAAGTGAAATGGAATATTAAAAATGTAATAGACAACACTATAACAAAATGTATCAATTTACATAATCTAATACATATTTCACAACTTTTTAAATATATTAATGCATGTTTTTTTCTCTTGTACATATGGCATTCCGTACACTACACTTGTCTCATTGTAAAAAGTATTAAATATTTGTGACTTTTTATATTTTACATCCGTTGCTGTTTGCTCACTCTTGTTTCTGTGGCTGCTTTAGCTTTAGCTCATTAAACATCTTTTATTTGCTCACAAAGACCTTTACATTTTAATCTTTGACAATATACATTTCCATTTTGATTTTTTTTCCCAATCACTTGATTATTTATAATCCAATGAGTGTTTTGCATGTTTTAATAACTAACAAATTAACAATTTGAGCTTAAAATGCACCTGATTCTGTTTCAAATGTTTGTCTGAACAGTAAACACACTGTAAACATTGTGCCAGTGTATTTATTAGCATATATCTCAGTCATGTCTACTGAATAAATGCAATCATGAAGCGGAGAAAACGCCACAGCAGCCCTGAGTGAGATTCACTGAAAGGAACGACTTGTTTTAGGGTCAGTGTTTATACGGTTTGGATGGAAACTGGTGTGTGTGTGTGTGTGTGTTATTACCTTTTGAGTGGTGTGTGGACCTCTGCAGGACTGATAGGCTTCAAAGCTGATTCAGGTTAAGCAGATGATGACTGTGCTTTTCAGAAATTCTCCACTGATTGTCTTAATTACATTTTAACAAAACTAAAGCAGACTGAGAAAGGCTGCACAAACAAGCACGATAGAATTTAATTTCCCAATAATACCGAAATAACACAATAAACTTTGTTTATAACTATTTCTGTCAAAAAAACAGGCACAGCATATAGTGAAGCTGTGCCTGTTTTTTTGTGCTCCATTTGTTTGTGCATCTTTTGTACCTGCTGTCTGTGTCTTCACAGCATTCAAAAAGCCAACAGCGCTAATTACACGCTGGCAAAAACACACCCACAAAGTTCAGCATCTGGGAGCCATTTGCAGCTGCAAAACCTAAATATGGATTTCCATCACAAATACTGCAGGAACAAAATTGAGAAATAATAAAATACAACTTTTTCTCTCTGAGAACTCATTTCTTAACGGGTGAAGTACAGAGACAGTCCTGTAAACTGTGATTAACATTTCACTGTATCAGAGAGGAATCAACTTCAGGAGGCCATTTCTAAATAAATGACATTTATCCTCTTCAGATCTGCATCACAACCTCTTTTTTTCACTTCATACACAACAATCAGGTTTTGCATTCTGAATAACGACAACTAATTACTCGTTGATGCAACAATGTCTGACTTTCATTACTGTAAGATGTGACTTTGGCTGTTTCCCGACATGTTTGCCCTTTTTTTTGGGAGCAGGGCAACAGATCGCTGCTTTTCCCCAGTTTCTTCTCTTGACATTCAAATACCACCACCTCTCAGAAGACAGTAAAAATTCACATCCAATCCATGTCAAAAACATTGCAGGTCTAGGAGGATCAGACCTTTTTTACATTTGCATTAATTCACATAAACTTCTCCTGTAAATGAATGCAGAATGGATTTTTTACAATATGGGTAATCTGCACCGGGGTGGACACATGCTGTTGTGGTTGGCAGAGTAAAATTAGGAGCAAATGTCCCTTTGACAGGACATCAGGAATTAGATCAGGCACAAAACCCTGCAAACGCTCATCTTTTTCATCTGCAAAAGACATACTGTAGTTCTTTTTTGTGAATTCAGGTCGCAGAGTATTACAATGTGAATATATTAGGATCAACCAAGTTATTTTTAATGATCTGACATTTCCAGAACAGAAAACCTTAAAATCTTTTAGATTTGAGCCCAGAACATTAAAATCTTTGTTACACAGATCCGTCTGTGAAGTCATGGTGGAAAGGATTAAGAACATCTGGTTATTGGATGATCTGCTGAATCCTGTATGAGAAGTTATTAGATCCAAAATGCACTACCAGAAGAGTTTGGTGCTGTTTTTTGTGCACTCCCCTAACCAGCAACAAAAAAAATGTTTTAACTAAGAAATAGGAAACAATGTGCACCGACTTTTAGCACATTTTGGCACATTTTATCTAACTAGAGGTCAAGCAAGAGATGATTAGCCAGTTTATAATCTATGCAGGTGCCGGTGCGGCCTTGAGCTCCTCAAAACCTCACTTTAGTATGCAAACTGACTGGTGTTGAAGAATTGGAGCACGCAACTGCTCTGGGGGGGATTTTAAGCTAAATAAATAGACAAAATAAAAGAGGTGCAATAAGAAAGGCCTTTATGGAGAAAGAGGTGATATAAGCTTTGTGATTAAGCAGGGAGAGTGGGACTCTGAGAAGAGGAGGAAATGGAAAGTCACACTAAGTGTAAGTGTTGTGGCATTTTGTGGCGCTTCGGCTCTTAATTATCACTTCCCCCAGTGTGCCGTCTCTCTTCCTAGCTCACCCACTTCCTTCATCTCTTTTTCAATTTTCTAATTGCATGGTTTTAATTAAAGCCACACAGCATTGACAGTGAGTCTATTAAAAAACCAAGAAATGGGCACAGATAGTCAAAGACTGCATTTTTTAAGGTAGAGGAGGGAGGGTGATGGTGGCACTTTTATGGTGCTGTATTTCCTGTTTATTTCAGAATTTGTGTATCTGTAATAATATCCAGCTTTCTGGTGAATCAACATCTTCTGTATGAATAAATAATGTAACATCTCTCACACTGGGGTCCATATGATCAGGTGTTTTTGTAAAGCGAAATGCTTACTTGCTTTTTTTGTGTTAACAAGTCCTTTTTTATAGTTAAAAAAAAGTCATGGATTGCTGTGAAATAGGGCCCATTTACTTCTTATGTATTCCGCCTTTTTTAATTTGTTTCTTCTGCATTTCATTACTGTGATTCCACATGTTGTTGTATTTCCTTTGTGTTTAATTTCCTTCATCAGGATGTTGCCCAGTTACGGATGTACTGTAAATTCACTGTCCTGCTTATTTTTCTCATTTACCTAATGATCCCATCTTCTCCTCTCAACTTTTAATTATTTATCCTCATTCTAATTACGGTTATTTGGAGTCATACCTGTTTTTCTTTTTCTTCTTACTTCCCAGCTGAATCAACATGGTTGTTATAGGATTTCTTTCCGAGATGAGATAATTACAGTTGCATGTCCTTTTTCGGGTGTTTTTTTTCCTCCAAGAAGACATTGAACGTTGACATTCGGATTAGACTATCTGTGATACTAAAAGTAGTTTAACTTAAAGCTGAAGAAAATAACACTCATTAATGTAAAGCCTTTCCAAAATGTGCTTTCTCCTACAAAAGTTCTAAATGCAATTTCTTTTTTTTTACAATCTTGTTCATATTCAGCCATGTAGAACGAAAAAAGTGGTCCTTTCTCTTCCATCTTTAATGAGTAAGTGTGTTACAGTCTAAAGTTACAGGAAAATTTCTGCTTTTTCCTGATGATTGTCTTCAGCTGTGTCATGATTTATGACCATTAAAACCTGAATGTTGGACATTTTAAGTGTTGACTTCTACAACGGGCTGCACAGTGGTGCAGTTGTTGCTGTGCAGTGAGGAGGTTCTGCATGGAGTTTGCATGTTTTCTCTGTGCATGCGTGGGTTTTCTTTGGGGACCTAGGACCAGACCAAAAACATGCATGAGGTTAATTGCCGCTCTAAATTGACCCTGAGCGTGAATGATTGTCTGTTTCTGTAATAGACTGGCGACCTGTCCAGGGTGTGACCCCGCCTCTTGCTGTATGACGGCTGGAGATAGACACCAGCTCCCCGAAACCCAGAACAGGAACAAGCAGGTAAAGAAAACGACTGACAGATTTGTACAACTAGTAAATACGTTTCTCAAATTGGCACATGCAATATTAGTTAAAGCATTTTAAATGTAGAGAGTTAAAAACAGGAATGTTTTAACTTGCATTTGAGTCAAAACACCAGTGATTAAATGCTTTTTGTTTGCTTATTTCAAGCATGTTTAAATGTCAGCTGACTCTCACCGATCCACTTTATCAGCACGGACACCAACACCGTCTCTGTCAGGTTCTGATCAGAGGATAACGGTGTCTTTCTGATGGCAGTGGACAGCAGCTGCGGTAACTGCCATTAGATGCCAAACACAAACAGTCTGTCACTCATATTCTCAAAAGCAAGAAAGACACTGACGCAGACGCAGAAAGTGGTCGAAGCACCGAACTGCAGAGCTGCAATTCATCAATCTGTTTAAACTCGGGAAACAAAACTTCTTGGGAGTAAAATGTGCAACTCATATTTAACTCTTAATGACCCGAAAATCAGAAATCAACATTCATCAGGACTTTAAAAACTGATGCTCAAAGGTCTGGAGCCATTACAGGTATTTAATGTGAAACTTGTACTTACATTAATTTCTGCCATCATCTCTGTTTTCTTGTAGAAGTGATGACTGGTCCAACCCTTGTGGGTTTGAGTCTCCATCCTGTCCTCACAGACCCCAGTTGGTCGGGACAGACGCATAGTTGACCCAGTTTATCCTTTGCAGTTTAGCATTAGTAAAGTCAGCAAGCAAATAGAAAAGATAAGTTTAATTCTGGGATGTAAAAGAGAGAAAGGTCTGTAATAAACATACACAATACAATAGTAGAGATAAGAAGATATAGATTTTAATGTCTTTATAAACAATATTGTGCTGTTTTTTGATAACTTACTCAACAATTTATTTATGACAAAGAAAAAACAGATGAATTGGTATACAGCAGAACAAGAAAGAGTAGAGATGAGAAACTGTGCATTAACAGAGGGACTTAAAAATATAACAGAAAAAAAATCAACACAAAATCATAAACTGAAACACTCCTCAACAGGAGGAGCTTAAAACCCTGTTATCGTCATTGATGTCACTGATATTGTTTTCTCATGTTAATACAGTAAATGATTAATATCAGCACTGCAGGACGTCCCCTTGTCTCCACTGTTACAGTTCACATTATTGATACAAACACCATCGAATCGGTATGTATTTTGAGGGAGGCACAAAAGCTCCAGAAGTGCGAGAGGATGTCTTGTAATTTTTACAAGTCTGAATTCGACTACTTCTGAAGCGATTGTCTTCTTTTTGGATCCTCACATCAATGAACAATCGCACCAGTTAAGGATCCTCGTTGCTTCGCTCCATTCAAAATGTCCTTTTGATCGATTATTGATCACAAGAGTTTTTTAAGGTACTCACATTTTTTTTCGGAAGTCTTGTTCTTGCGTACCTCTGAAGTTTAGCAATTAGGGGGGAAAAAAAGGTGTTCCTCACATTCACAGCAAAGATGAGGGAGGGATATTGTCACTGAGGAGGAAGCAGTTCATCTCAACCTCACTGTGAAACTCCCCACCTGACCCTTGACCTCTAAGGCTCCCGTTGGCCCTACAGCAGGGATGTATCGCTAGGTCCATTAATGTGTCTTAGAAAAAAAATCAAATCAACAACATCTGACACAAGATATAGACAGACTCATCATGTTCACAGCTTGATTTCCCAGAGACGCACATCGGTTTGAAAGCAGATGAAAACAGCAAATGGCAATCCTCGTCATATTGAAACAATTAGCAGCTTAATCTTCAGTTGCAAAGAAAAGAAATTGTGGAAATGAAGACGGAGAAGAGAATTATGTGTTGAAGTAATGTGTAGGCAGAAAAGTAACTGAAAAAAGTTTCCTTCTGGTGAGGGGTTTTTATGATCTGTCATGGCTTCATATACTCAGTGAGTTTTGATGAATGTTCTTTTTATGGTCATAAAAATCTGTGGCAATAGATGTTATTTTACTTTGAAATACATATATATTTTATATCGTTTGACAAATTGCTGGCACATTTACGCATTTTGTTCTTGACAAAAGTTAGAACAGAAAACAGCATTTGGAAGGAAGATTCAGATTCACACTGGCGGCTTCACACGTCATCAGTTTTCCATGTAAGTGAAAAATGCACAAATTCTGAATTCTAAAAACCCTTTGAAGACTTTCAGAAACATGTACCTAATGTCAACTTTTATCTTTCTTCATTCATTATCTCTCTATTTTTCGAATTTTGGTTTTCTGAACTCCAACTGAGTTTTAAAAAAGTTATCAAAACCATAAGACACTGAGATGTATGGTGATGAAATCATACTGACATTGGCAGTGTGAGCTTATTTTGCATTCACCTTCAATCTGTTTCAGTCTCTCTGATTTTTGTGCTCTGAATGTTTCTCTTGTAGATGATTGATGCTTTGATATTTATTTCAGTTTGAACAATAAAGCTCCCAACAAGAACATTTACACATATAATCACACCCACACACCCATAAAAGACACAGGCCTTGCAGTGGAGGAGCATGAGACGGTCTGAGGGCCGGACTTTGTTCTAATTAGCCTTTGTTAAAACCCTCTGAAGGTCAACGGAGAATGTAGTCAATATTTGTCAATATCAAGGCCACAAAGAGGACTTGGACTTCTAGTAAGTATAAGTGTGCCTTATTGTTTGCTTGCTGAACCCCACTAGGGGGGCGAACAGTGGTCCGAGGAGGGCACTTTTGCTTTCTCCGTGTGACTGTCCCATCTGGAGATGTGTGGTCGTGTTTTCCACCCTCCGAGAAGTCTGGAGAGGAATCTTCCTTGTCTGCCATGACCTCCTTTGAATGGTGAACCTCGTTGTCCCCCTTCTTCTTTCCCACTCTGTTACGAGGCTTTGTACAGTTTTTAGGAGGCCCGGGCCTTGAGGGATGCACAATGTGGGTCTGCCCTCCAGAGCCTACAGCTACTCCTCGATTCATAGATGGATTCACCGTGCCTGATAAATTGTTAGTCTGAGCTCTGGACTCAGAAACTGTTGGTGAACAGCTGGAGAAGTCCTCCTTGCGCAGTTCTTTGAGGTCTTTCCCAAACAAATTAACTGGGGAGTGGCAACCCACTGAAGATGTCGAACCTCGGAAACGTTTCAACCATTCCCATAGCGACAGGGCCTTACAGTCACATGACCAGGGGTTGTCGTTGAGACGCAGGTATTCCAAAGAAGGCAGCGTGTCCAGACACTGTCCAGACAGCTCTATCAGGGAGTTGTTGAACAAGTAGAGTGTGGTGAGCCGTTTCAGGTCATGGAAAGCTAAATGATCCACCCATTCTATCTGATTCCTGTGTAAAAGCAAACGATCCAAGGCTCGAAGGCCCTTGAAGGTGTTCTGGTTGAGGCTCCACAAACGATTTCCATGCAGGAACAGGTGGCTCAGGTTGTGAAGATCCATAAATGTGTCATCCTGCAGGTACTTCAGATGGTTATCCTGAGGGGATACAAACAGGATGCATTTTCAGGATTATACATCAGTGTACGTTATTTGTATTACTCTTCGTCTACTTGCAACAAATGCAACTTTTATGAAACTGCAACTCCTTTGCCTCCTTTAGCAACAGTGGTACATGTGAAAATTATAACCTTTTAGCAGCTTTGGTGGTGAGGCTGTCCGAATCGGAATCTGAGCTCAAGCAATGTGCGATTTGTTTGAAAAATCATTGAAAAGATTGTTGCAAAACAATTACTTGAGCATTTACACAACAATAATCTGTGTGAGGAGTTTCAGTCAGGATATACAGCTGATATACAGGTGGAAGTTACTAATTATATTCTCATGGCCTCAGATGCTGGACTTGAGTGTGTACTTGTCCTGTTAGATCTCAGTGCTGCATTCGATACTGCAGAGCACATTCTGTAGGAGGCTGGGACCTGATATTGAGATTCAGGGAAGAGAACTAGACACGTTTAAGTCATATTTATCTGACAGATTCCAGTTTGTTCACATAAATAATGAATCTTCTTCATGTACCAGAGTCACTCACGGAGTTCTTCATAGTTCCTTGTTTGGACCAATTCTATTTAATGTATGCCACATTAGGTAAAATAATTAGAAAGCATAGGATATATTTCCAATGGTTATGCTGATGATACTCAGTTTTATCTCTGAAGCCTGATGAATTAGTAAATTAGATTACAAACATGTGTTTAAGACACTGAATCTTCAGACTTTAAAGGGGACATAATGAAAATGTAACTGTTATAGCCCTTAAATGTTTTGTGAAGGGAATTTAGAGTGTCTATGAGTGGAAAAAGTTTCAATTTGTCACTGCATGTGTTGTGCAGATATTTTTATATAGACCACAACTAAATGATTTAGATGTCAAAAAGGAAAAAAC
This sequence comes from Pachypanchax playfairii, assembly GCA_006937955.1. Taxonomy (NCBI): domain Eukaryota; kingdom Metazoa; phylum Chordata; class Actinopteri; order Cyprinodontiformes; family Aplocheilidae; genus Pachypanchax; species Pachypanchax playfairii. The sequence continues at coordinate 1,742,559 of SSNP01000017.1, read as the reverse complement.
TTAAAGGAACGATATTTCTCCTTTAAAACTCAGACAAGACATAATTTGTGTTTTTTTTGTACATATGCATCTTAGAAACCAAATGTGTAGTCAGTTTTGGAACAAATTTTGTACTTGACTTTGACAAAATGCCTAAAATAAAATGTAAATCTGGTTCTTTGATAGTGTCAGTTCTACGTTGACACAACACTGATTTATCCCTTGAGTTTAGGATAATTTTTGTGCTTTAATGATTCCAAGTAAATAAGCTCATAAAACAAGCAAAATGGTAATAGAGTCTGTTTGGAAAGTCCTCAAACTTCACTGGAAAAAAAAATACAAAAAATAAAGAACTTTAGAAAGCCTGACAAATTACTGATCAAGATCACTTAAAAAATAAAATGCTGGTAATGACAGATGCAAAAAGACACGATGTGTCACCAAATAGCAGTTTAATTACATTTTCCTGGTCAAAATTTGAGTTTTTAAACATACTAGTAAGAATAAATTTTTGGAGCATATTTTTGAGAAAACAGCCTGAGTCTTCTCTAGACGGCCCTGGGGTCGCTATGCTTGATGATGAACCACACAGTCAGTGGTTAATCATTTGTAAAACATTTAACAGGAACATTGTGCCTTACTACACCGAAGTACTGTAAGGTTACTGAGGTAAGGTTACTGTCAAAAAGATGTGTATTATTCGTCAATAAATCATGCATAATTAGAAATTTGTAAATTCTCATTTCTGCCAAATCACATATAAACATGTAGAGTATCTGTTCTCTTTGAAAATATAGTTTAAAAAGTTATAACTTCAAGAATTCACAAATGCAAAGTTTGAATTTTCAGGTGTTGATTCCTTCTTTATGAACATAACAAGCAGTGTAAGAATGTGAATATGAATAGGCGAAAACATACCTGCAAGTAGAGATATTGCAGATTTCTGAGGCCTCGAAAGATGCTAGTCGGAAGTGATGTGAGACCACATCGGTACAGGTGAAGAGCATTGAGCCGATTCAGACCATGAAAGGTGTCTTCAGCCAAGGAGCGTAGGTGGCGGTTATCCCCCAGGTCCAGCTCCTCGAGCAGAGAGAAGCCATGGAAGGTTGACGGCTCTATGTAGGTGATGTTGTTGGAGTAGATCCAGACAGTGACAGTGTTGGGGCTGAAGTGGCCCCGCAGAAGACGATGGATCTTGTTGTTTTGTAAGAAGATGCGTTCGCTGTCAGGAGGAATACCGTCCGGGACAGACAGGAAGTTGTGGGCTTGGCAGGAGACGGTGCTGGGTGCAGAGTAGCAGATACAGTTACGAGGGCAGGACCAGGAAAACTTGAGCCCACAGAGGAACAGCAGGAACTCCAGCCCAGAGCCTGCAGAGAGTCCACACCCACACAAACACACATAAACACACAAACACACACACACACACACACACCCACACAAACACACATAAACACACACACACAAAGATCAAGAAATTAAACACATTTATAGTTTAAATGAAAGATTCAGCAATGTGCTGCAACTCTGAGTATTAATGGCTGTTGTATATTAGCACAACCAATAAACCAATTAAACAAAAGAATAAAATTAACACAAATTGATCAACAATGACTGCACTAATTTTAATAATTTATGAAAGCTCATTCTATCATTTCTAATTATATTAACAAAAATGTTATTAGTAGGCATTGTAAAAATGATTTGATATCTGATAATTATCTCAGGAACCCCCTGGCAGGTATTTCACAACCTCTCAGAGGGCTCTCTGCCTTAACATTATGACAAGTACAGAACTTTTCAAAATGAATAATTAAATTAATGGTCCACAGCTAGAATATGACTGTGCAGTCGTATAGCAAACATTCAATGCAACTGTGCAAAAATACAGTTTTAAAGAAGACTGAACTTGTAAGTATGCAATATTTATTTTTCCAACATCTACACAGGTGAGAATATCGGTTATCAATTTTCCCATGTTTTAAAAATTTAAAACAAAATAAAAACAGAACACAAACTCTCAAACTGTGTATGCCATACAGATTTCACAAGGCCTAAAAGTTGTTGCATATTTGCTTAAAACATAGTTCCCTCTGAACAAAAAAAATCCCCCCAGTTTTAAAGCAACTGAATATTTAAGATAAGACTGACAGAGAAACTTAAAACAGATTGACGTTTCTATTATCGATTAAGACCAAATTATAATTATACAACCTTGATCTGAAACGTACAACAATGTAGAATCCCTCAATCTGATTTCTGCAGTTGTTTTACTTCTGGTCTTCTCATTTTTGTTTTTTTTTTTTTTTGCACCAACACAATCTGGTTATTTTTAGTCGATGGATCAGACTTTCATACACATATGGACTTTCTTTGCTCACGTTTCACAGTCTAAATTCCAGAAATTTGTTTAAACCAACAATAAAAAAGGTGCAGCAGAGATGACAACAATACCACCTGTTCCACTGAGTCAAGATGTCTCACTGATTCTAACTGGATTCCTGCTGCCCCATTCTCATTTCATTTGACACATATGCAGCTTTTTTCCACAAATTACCCTTTCAAATATTCTGCCACCTTTGGGAGATGCACCGTGAAAAGTCCAATCCCTTCCCTCGAGTCTGCTTGCAATTCCATCATAAGAGTTAAGGCTGTAATCAGTCAGTTTGCTTTGTTAAATGGGGTGTGGAATGCTTATTTAAACTTGTAGTCAGCTGCTCTGAGGCACTCTCTGATCGGTGACGTGATTCCCCAGATTCTTCAGATGGGAGATGTGACTTCTCCACAGTCTCATCAAGATGAGCACAACTCACAGCCCATTATGACAGTTCCATCTGACAAACCCCGAGCTGTCTTCTACTCAATTTATTATTCACAGCATAGTGGAAGCTGGATTCACTGTCTCCAATCGATATGCCTCCACTGCCTTTTAACCCACCCAATAATCCTGGGTCTTTTATGCTGGAAATTCAGGAGCAGACCCTTCCCCCGTGAGACAGGCCTATTTGTCTGGATGTATTTTCTTGCCAAACTGCAGCTAAGCGGTGACATTCAGCGCCTGACTCTGCTGACCTTTAGCAGTAATTCTCTGTGTCTCTTTGCCGAGCTGGAGCATGGAGCTGTGTGTCACCTGAACAGGAGTGTGCTCTCTTGGGCACGGATCTAATCCTATTTGTTAAGCTCTGCCACTGGGCAACAATGGGGAATGCATGCAGCCTCCTAAACCAGAAATGTGCTCAATAAATGAGGTTATTCTTCATGGTTGAACACTGTCAAAGGGCTGAATAAGAGTGTGTTCCTGTGTGCCGCTATTTATGTAGGTGAAAATGTTGAATTGGAAACCATGTCACATCCAGAGAACCTTATCTTTTCTTTAGTCTTCAGATTTTACCGTCTCATCCTGCATTAGGATGTGGATCCCTTAGCATGTTACAGACGATGTTCAGTTTTGTAACACCTTCAACAACAAAGCTGTTTTACTACTTTATCACTCTGTGGGTGATTTATTATTTGTTTATTTATTAAACATTTCTCCCTACTTGCCATTTCCATGACGATGTATCAAGCCCGGCACCCGCTGACTGAGTAAATTGGTGAAAATGTTCTGCATCACACCTGGGAGACAGAGTTGGCTTTATTTATCAGACAAATAAAACACGACATGGTCCATTTTTTAACCACTCTGTGAGGAAAATTTACATTAAGCAGCATCCTGGTTGTTAATTTCAGCACATTTTATCGAACCGTTTGCCCCCATGCAGATAAAACTTTACAGAGTAGCTTAAAAAATAAAACAAACACATGTTTTATTTTGCTTTTGTATTTGTTCTCAGATTAGATGACTTTCTTTAATTACTTGTCATGGCAGGATTTTACACAAGAACGAAAAAAAAAAAAAAATTATCTTTTCACTTCAGTAATCATATTCAAGGCCTTAAACTTTTTCCATTAAACCCTTCTCTCATGCATGTCTTCAATTGAATTAGGCTGCAGATCTCCAACAGAAGAATTATCTGAGCAGGTGAGAGACAGAAAGTGATAAGCCTGATACACTGGAGGAATGAGAATGTAGATGGTGCAAAGATAGTGAGACAATTTAAATCAGTGATTTGCTAATCATGTTAGACACATAAAGATACACCTCCTGACTGCTCACTCGCCTCTGCTTGCTAAAAACATCCTTTTTTTTTCTTCTTATATGACCGCTTTAGAATAATTCCCACTAGACTCTGCGCTTTTGTTTCAATTGAAGAACATTTAGAAAAAACAATCATAGGTATAACATCTTCCTCTATTCCTTCCCTATGAACATTTTTTTTTTCCTTCTATCCCAGATGAGGTTTTAGAGAACATGAATATATGATGTGGAAACTCTTTCTACAAGCTGACTGAGAGGCAAGGGAGCACCAAAACACTCTTTTCCTTGTTTACAGCCACTCACGGAGCTTGTGTACTCTCTTTTGCAGCTGGCGTCGCATTCCTCTCCACCGACTTCAATACCTGACAGCTCACCGATTCAACACCCCATGTAATTTCACCACTAAACACCGATGTAAACATAAACGCTCTCAAACCCATTCACAAAACAAAAACCTCACATACATACTACAGGTGGGTTTGGCGCTGTTCAAGCTTTGACGCATGCAGCAGGTTTGGATGCGATTGAAGTGGCTCGTGAATGTGTGACGGCATCAAAAAAACTAATTGATGCTCGCTCACACGGCTTTGAATTGCGAAGCAGGTTTTCCAGCACGGAGGAAAAATAAAATGAGTCTTTCCTTAAATAATAAATGTAAGGAAAAAAAAAATTAATGTCTGTTATAACAGCATTGTATGCTCACACAATAAGTCATTCAGCTCAGATTGTATTGTATAAATAGCTTTGGAGTCAGCTGAGCATACATACGCCAAACGCCTATTGGAATTTGGCAGACTAAAGGAGAGGCTCCGAGAGAGAGATAATGTGTTTTTGGAAAGGAAAACATGCAGCTATTCATGGAAAAAAGTCCTGACTGTGTAATAACACCCTCATCACAGGTCTTTCAACTCCAAGTTTTTCCATTTACTTCTCTTTCTCTAATGTTTAAAATAAAGTTTGACCCAATAACCTCATTGCCAGCAACTTTCCATTTTTCCAGCGTAGAAAAGAAAACAGATAAATAAATGAATAAAACAGAATAGCAGGGGCCCCTAGAGGGACAATGAGAAGTGAATGTGTAGAATATCAATGAAACGTAGTTTATACTAGATTTGCCCTCATGAATAACACATCTCTGCTAATAGGAGAGAAATGGTACGTCTGTAAAGCCGTGTGACTCTGCCCATCATTAGACTGGACAAACTCAATTTCCTGTGTCTCTCCAAAGACCCTGATAAGCAGTCTGGTGTTTTTGCTGCTGCCATTGGCTGACTCCAAATTATGTCCTCACTCCCTCCTCTTGAACAGTGTTTGCAACAATACTCATGCACAAAGTAGTTAATAATGTTGATTAAATGGACACATTCCTATGAGAAGATAATGTGAAGAGAATGTGCTGTGTCTTGTTGTTGTCAGTGGGGCTGTTGGATAATAGGACGTGCTGTCTAAATGTAGATGTATGATCATGATGCTAATGTAACTCTGTGCAACAAAAATATCTGATTTCAGCAGCAAGAGTTCTGACAGCTGAGTAATCATCAGTTCACCGAATGGTCGGCACTTCAACTTATTTCAGGAAGAAAATTATGTCAAGTGCTTAATTTCTTTAACCTTTTGCATGCATGAGTTGTGAAATCCCATCATGATTTTTTTATCTTTAAGCAAGCAAAATACGATTATGCACATTATTTTTTAGACATGTGTTTTCTTGAGGTGGATGGATTGTTTTGACTATAATTTTTCAAACCCTATTAACTAACTGCTAGTGGTCATTATTATTGTCTGAACCTGATAACTTCTCTTTGTAAGCTTAATAAAGTGGTTCGTTTGACAAAGCTAATTGCACTGACTAAAAGAGATGATTAAAAAAAGAGAGAAGTACAAATCTGAGAAAGATGATTAAAGAATTAATGTAAGCTAGGAATATTTCCCAGAGTTGGTTCCCAAAAAACAAACAAAACAAAAATCCCTTAGATTATAAGACTGCTATGAGGATTTTTAGAGGATGACTTGAACTTTCTTCTGTCAGGAGGAAACTGGACTGGCGGGTCAGGAATATCCCACCGAGGACTCAATGTGCCATGAACTGGAAACTACTGGAAGCTCAGTGATTCCATTTACAGGTAAGATCCTTTTAGAACACCACAGATTGGGAAACGACTTTCTTAAATACTCAGGAAATGTTTTCCAGTTAGATGCAAAACAGACTGCGACATTAGCTCCCAGCAACCAGAAGTATATCTGAAGACTTGATGTGTGCCCTCAAAAGCAACAGATCAGTAAGACCAGTAAATAATAAAAAAGCCAATCACCATAAATTGAAATATGTAGGGGGCTTGATAGAGAAGACTAAAGATTTAACTCAACGCTGTTGAAATGATGGATGTGCTAAATTGACTTGTGTGTCTGGAAACCTACAAATATCACAGAATTCTTCCAATTACCTCCAATATAAGTGTTTAAAAGCCTTAAAATAATCCAACAATTCTACTATGCCTAATAGAACAACAATGGCTCCATGATTACAGAATAAATTGGGAGTTTACATCAAATGTTTTTACTTTTTTCTATCTTCTATTTGTTTATATAAGGCCTGATTTCACAGGATGCTGAACAACGGAGATGAATAGAACATCAGCTCCTGACATTTTGAGCACGGGTCAGTGATTGCATATTTATTTTAATTAGCGAGGATAGAACAAAAGCAACAATGTATTTATTTTTCGAGCATAAAGAAACGGTAACAATTGCACCCGCCCCCCCCAAAAAATAAAATCTGTTTCTCATTTATATTCTTAAATAATTTTTCTTCTGACTTGCACAGACTTGTTACCCTGTCTGAACTGAACAGAGCGCTAATGATCAACAGTTGTGCCAATAGTTGTGACCAACAACACTCCGATGGAAGAATTTATTATAGATTTCTTTTTTTCAGCTTTTGCACTTGCTAGGAAAATAGTATATTAATTTTATTTGCCATTCTGCAGTACCAACGCAGGCAATATTGCCTCCTGATTCTTTTTGCATTTGAAGGGAAAAATGGGCAAAAATTGTGAGGATAATGAGATCTTTTAGAAATGCAGCAGAGTGGAAATATTTAGGACATAAATACTTGCTGTGTGTCGATGTGATATTTTTCCGGTGGAAAAGTAGAAGCAATGAGTGAAAGCTTAGTGTTTATACAGAATAGCATCATTACAGTTTTCCTTTTCTTGGTTCTAAAAGGTTCATGAGAAGCTTTTAGGATATTAGCTGCTTTTTAAGAAAAGAGTTTCTCATTTAATTCACTAAATTATTATCTCCCATCTTTACAAATATATTTTTCTATAATAAAACCTCAGTCAGTTATAAAAGCAGTTTTAAAACCTTTTTTTTTGCTAATGATTTACATTTGTTTGCTCTTTTCCACGTTTCATTTTTGTGATTTGTCCCATCTGCATCGGCACAGCATGTCCTGTGAAACTGAACACTGTCAACACCTTCACAGTGTCATCACTTCCAGGACAGTTATTAAAATTTAATCACTCTGTGCAGTAAACAGTCAGGAGGACTGAAACGCCGGACTAAACCGGTTCATACTATGACTAAACTTTTTTTTAAAACAGAAAACTGAAAAACGGCAGGGAATGTAGAAACAGAAAACGAAACAGATGTGAAGCTGGATGGAGTCAGAGTCTCTAAACTGCACATGATGAATACAAAATAGATCTAACAAAGCAGTACACACACTGAGAAAGCTGGTTATTGGAAAGGCTGCAGGTAAGCTAATGAGGAACATAACAGGTGGTGACATGACAATCCAGACCAAGATCAGGGAAACTGATGACAACATCAGAATATAATTGACATAAAATTTCAGGTAGAGGAAACAAGAAACAGACACTGAAAATAATACATAAGTAAAAAGGCTTGTTGAAAGTAGCCAAAAAATACAGTTGAACGTTTGTCAGTTTGGTTTTGCTTTTCAAAGATCAGAAAGGCTTCATGTTTCTGATTTGCAGAGGAAGATGAACAGCAGGGGCATCAAAGCAAAGAAGGGTTGAATAGATGATCATCAAAAGACAGAAATGAAAAATAATCTTAGGCAAACTGGTCAAATACTACCTGAGTGGAAAATGAACCAAAAAGTTCCAATTTATAGCTTTAGAAAAAGCTGTTTTAATAGTTTGTCCTCTATTATTTGGAAGGAGACACACATTTCAAACCTATATTGATATTCTGACTCCTTAAACCTTGAACAAGCAGGCAGCTGCTGTAAAGCAGCTGAGTGCCATGAAAATTAAAAGTAATCAATGCCTACAGAGCAAAAGAAGGTCATGAGAATGAAGGTAGCTGTTTATTCAGTTCATATTATATAAAAAATGAGGTTATAGAAAAACTGGAGGTCAGGATGTGATCTGGAAATGATTGTAGAACTGTAGGACAAGAAAAAAAGGTGGAACAATGTTTTCTGGTTGAAAAGTATCTGAAGCAGATAAAAATAGACGAGCATAGTTCTGCTGATGCTAAAAGTTATATATTCTTACAACAATTAAAATATATATTTGAAGGTCAAAGAAATATGGAATTTATCATGGCACCTATGGAGCTTTTGCAGTGTTTGGACCCTTTTTATTCAATATTTCTAGAACTTGTGATTTTTTTCACAAGTATTGAATCTTTTAAATGTCACTCTCCACAACAGTTGTGTCGAGAACTTGACACAAACTAAATTATGGCTGTCTGCTGAAGTCTTCAGTGCACTGCAGTGTTTAGCCAGTTAATCTTCTTGGAATCAACAGAATGAGATACGATGGAAAGAATGATTAGTTGACACAGAAATCAAGAGTTTTATCTGACATTGTTGCAAGTTTCAGTTAAGAGTTTCTTATACTGTTACAATAACACACAAACACACAAAAAGGGAACAAGCTTGAAAGGAAATCAGACGGAAGTTAAAAAAAAAAAAAGGCAGGTTTGATACGCGTGACTGCAGTGTTTCTCTGGTTGGCAGCTCAGACAGCCTAAAAAAAAACACCTTCAAACAATGCACCATGTGAATCAAGCCCAGAATAAAGAGAGGAATTAGAGAGAATAAATCTCATTTCATTTATAGATGGTATTTAAGGTGCTGGATGACTGATGGCTTGTGCAATCCACATAAGTCTGATTCCAACATTTTAATTAACAGACTTTAGTGCTAATTCCACTTGCATTCAGAGGCACGTCTGCACCTGCTGCTCCTTTCCTCTTTTATGCCTTTAGCATTCTTTTCAACATGCCATCCACCATACAGATGCAAATGTGTACACACCTTTGCATACATAAAGCATGCAGACCATCTAAGCACATACGTACACAGGGACATCTGCCAAATCACCACTGGTGGGAGCAGCATTATCAGCCACCAACTACATTCATTTATCATGACAACACAAAGCCAAATGATTCAAATATATTGCACTCCCCGTGGCGATATTGCTCTGCTGCAGCAGAACTAAAGTAATGGGTCTGCCAAAACTAAATAAATCATCCAAAGTGTATCCATATGTAGTTTATATACCACAGCCCTATAAATGTGATAGAGAGCATTTATAATGCAATTTCCATTGGTGGAGAGGCTAATAATTATCTTTCATATTGATGGTCTGTGGCTCTCTGAGGTGTTTAGGAACTTCAATTTTAAGTCTTTACAGTCTGACACTATAAAATAATATTTGATTCAAGTATCACCTCACAGGCCAATTGCAGTAAAACTTATCTCTGTAACTCACTGTAGAGGACAAAAAATAAAAATTACAATGAGAGAGCAATTACACATGAATAGAATGAGAATCCAGAGGTTTAAACGGCCCTTGTGAAGATTTCTATAGCAGGACTCTCCATGAATCACTCTTTTGGGTCATTTTGCCAAAAAAGCAATTTGCTTTGAGTGACGCAAATAGCAGTCGAGGAACGTACCTCTGGAAGTCAGTGCAGCCGTGAAAGCTTTCATCAAGACAGAGATGTGAATATGAGTCAATCAACCGACTAGATGTTTGTTTAACAGTCATTTCATTAACTTCTCTTTTGTTTACTACAAAGGTGAAAAATGCAAAAACAAAAGGCATCCTGCTGAAATTTGAAATTCAAAGTGACACAAAAAACAATTACCGACGAGTAGTAAATAACAGACAAGAACACAAACCACAATACTTTGTAAAAACTTTATCATGATCACATTTTCCCACTAAATTATGAATTTAAATGAGTGGGGATCATATATGTACACAGCATATGATTTGTTAATCAATCACTGATGGTGACAGATGTTTGCAACAACCAAACAGCAGCTGCACAAATGAAAGTATTTTCGTTTTCTAACAAAAATGCACAATCTTACACACAGAAAACTGAAAACTTAAGAAAAACTATAGCCAGTCTGAAGATACTGATTACTGATTATGATGTTGTCTGTGAGAATCCACATAATGATGGGAGGACAACTGTAATAACATCATCTGTTCTGTCAAAAAACCTGAATACTGCAGATGAAGAGAGATTATTAATAGCAGGGAACAACTTTGGATAGTGAAGTTATGCCACAAAAGTACAGGCAACTTAGAATATTTGTGAACTATTGTTATTTTTCACTTTATCTTCATTTGTTTGAGTCGTGTTTTGTGTTTTTGTGTAGACAAATACATTTTAAAGTGCTTTGTGGATTTTTTGTTGTTGTTATAAGTATGAAGAAGGGAAAAAAATGAACAAAATGATATTTTGATACTAGAAAATACCTGCTTAAGAAGGTAAAAGTAACAGCATTCAATACTAATTTTCTCTATCTAATATCTAATGAGGGCAAAAATAGAAAAAATCAAGAAAGACTAATATAACATGACACACAAATAGATGTAAAAGTTTTTGAATAAATTATTTTGTCAGCGTTCAAGTGGTTTGAGCTTTTAATTCACCCTTTGAGAAATACAAACGTTTTCTTGATACATTTAAATATTTTAGATAAACGTTTTCTGTACAAGTTTATAAACCTGTTTTAGCTCAAAAACCTCAGCCTGGAGAAACAGAGATTAACTCTAACAGCAGGGCCAAGAACAAAGTGGAATATTGATACTTTAAAAAGTGCCAATCTCACAAATTTTCAAGCAGTTCATGAGTATCCTGTTTTTATGAAGTCATGAATTTCAAATTCTTTTATTTATTACTTTTAAATTGTCATAAAATTGTGAAATTAGTGGTGGAGCTAGCTGACTATAGCTCTTCTGGTTTAGCATGTTCCATTTCCAGTCAGAATTCCAAAATATTTCTGCTGAAAAAATCCTGTAAAACCATTTGTGAAGTAACTATTTCTAAAACAGATTTCACATAAACTGTGACAAAATTTAACATTAATTTTTTTTTTTTAATAGTTCTCTCTAGCAGCCCATTGTCTTCTCCAAACTGCTCATAACAGGTAGGATGTAATTGCCCATACAACCTCACCTTCGGAACAAAAATAAGCTCTAATTGAATGTTTCTTAAGCATCAGTTGCTTCCTTTTTTGTACATATTTTGAAATATGACTCATCCCGTCATGATGCATGCAGAGGCGCGTCAGAGTAACTTTGTTTTTATTGTATCATTTACTGAATGCTGCTCTGTCTGACACCCTTTTTATCTGATATTCATTGTATCCAGCTGCTGACTGGTCACCTGTCAGTCTTCTTGGCTCATCCAGCGTATATATTTTGTTTAATCTTCTGTGTTTATGTCAGTGACATAGTGCAGTGCAGCCAATCATTGTGTGTCTCGGAGTGACAGCCGAGCAGCAGTGATGCTATGTGACAGCAAGCAGACAGAAAGGGGAAAAAAACAAACAAAGACATGTCTTGGACAAAAGGTGGCTGTGCTGATTCTACCATCTTTAAAAGCGAGGTGGGAGAAATAGGATGTCTGTGGGAAGCTATTTTAAAGAGTAACTATGAAGAAATATGTCTATAAGGCTGGTGTTGGAGTTACTCTGTGAACTGAGGACCTGGTTACAGACCTTGTGTCAGCCAGCATCTGCCTAATAAAGAATATGAGCAAGGCATTGAATCATTACCGCCTCCAGAGTCGCTGCTCTTTAACTGACCCTGCACTTTGATGCTTCTGTAGAAGGGGCAAAGCAGAAGTATTGTAATTTCCCCATGGAGTCAACGAATTAACAACATATTTATACAACAGAGCAGAATGTCCAGAGCAAGCTGCAGCTAAAAGAAAATAAATATTTGTTTTACCATTTGGGATTCATACAGCAAAACATGAAAAAATAAAAAAATCCAAAAAGCTATTATTGTTAACATTCCAATCAGTCTAATAACATGTTGGCTCACCCTGCAATTTGTCTCCATCACTGCATTTTTATCTCAGTCCCCTTCATTTCACATACCTGTCAGCTGAAACACTATAATCACTTCGATAGCCTCAGAGCACTTTACTGCATGACTTAACAAAGCTCATGTGCAAACATGAATAATTTAATGTTATTTATCAGGCACATTCATTTTGATTTTGCCCCTGAATTGTCAGTGCATTGCTGCTTAACTATCAACAACAAATAAACATAGAGAATAAATGATGTTATTCAACATTTTGTTAATTACGAGACATGTTTCTCTGTGTCGGAACAACCACGCCGCGCCATGTTTGTCTTCCCCTCACGTCGTTTTAAAGCCAACATTCTTGTGCTACAGCCTTTCAGTTTTGTCCTGGTTTGACAACTTAGATGGATTAAAATTGCATCATGTGTAACAATCACAAACCTTCTTGTGTGCAAACACATACAAAATTCTGCTTACCTAACATGCCTCTAAACTCTTTTCACCAGTAATTATTTAGTAGTTGTACAGCCCTGCTTTGGAACCACCAGGTCACCAAGACATGGCACCTTCATCAGCCTCCACCTCTTGGTTCCCCTTACATGTTTTCTTTTTAAAACAATCTGTGTAAGGTGCCTTCCTGCTGCAGCAGCTACTCTCCTGCATACAAACCTCACACGCCCTAGATTCAACAGTTCAATTATTCATAGCAGGTGAGAGTTTGGTGCTCTATGTACATAAAGACACACATCTACATCCACACACGCACACACTTTCTGTGGTCTCAGCTAATGGCTTCTAGAAGACAAGGAGAGATGTGAAATCAAGCAGAAAACTGTGTGAGGCTACAGAAATGCATTGTGGCTCATTAGTTCAAGAGACAGTAGGTTGACCAGGAGATGAAGAGGACCTACCGGCTGGAAGTCACAGCTGAGAGGCGTCCCGGCAGACACACACATAGGAATACAAACAGGTTTGTACTGTATATACAGAGTAACAACTACCCACAAAGAGTATAACTGAATGCAACTGTGGAAGTTTCAGCTCACGGAGTAAATGACAGCTACTGCTCAAATGTTTTGACAAACATAACCTTCCATAAAAATTCTGCCTTTTTTGAAAATTGAGAGCTCACAGCCGGCAGTTTTAGGAAAGTTTACTTTTTCAATGGTAGCTAACTCAAAAAAACATCCAACCAATGATCCGAACAAAATATGCCAACAAATAAACAAAACATTACAATACCTGTACGGAGTCACAAATTATTGTTTGAGTGAAATTACAGAGTTTAAAGTGAGAAAAAAACTGAATGGCAAATCTTCTGTCTGTCTGTCCGTCCGTCTGTCGATATACATGTGAAATATCTACCCCATACACACACAAACATGCATAATACACATACATAAACATACGTATACAAAACACCACTCTGAAGGTATTTTGGTCTTATGGGTCTTAATATCTTAAAGTTTGCTGATGGCTTGTTGAATATTATTTTCAAAATAATCTTTGGTCATTTTCAGAAAAAGATAGAACGTGGAGCAAGTAATTATAAAGCTCTGAAACCTTCCAAACAGCTGTTGGCATCAACAACAATCTTACAGTAGTAAAGTGCTAACAGTAAAAAAAAATGGCCTAAAAAATCCAAATATTGATCCCACTAAAAACACAACACTGCAAACACATTTCCCATAACTTTAACAGTAGTTTTCATCACAGACCCTTGCATGCAGTTAATTGTTTATTTTCAGCCAGACATTGGTAGTTGGTGGATTTTTTTTAATCACACATTATGTTCTATACAGCACGATTGTTATCTTTTACACACAGTTTACAGAAACCAATCACAGATACTTGTGGCGTATTTTTAGCCTGATGCTGCAAGGCAACCAGTTGCTTGAACATTTTCAGATTTAAATTTAGCATGTTCATTTCTGAGTGTTTTCTTCAAAAAGAACCGTGGACTGAAGAACTGAAACACAACAGAATACAAAAAAGCAGGAAAAGGGGGAGCATGAGGGAGGAGGGGAAGAGAAGACCTTGATCTTCAGAGAGTAATCCCTTTTCATTAAGAGTAGTTTTCTTGACGCTGAGAGCTTTACCATTGATCGTTGTGTAATGTCAATTCATTAATTTGCAGGGACTTATCACCTTGAAGGCCCCTAACATTTGTATCCTGCACATACAGTATATATTGTTACCTTTTCACCAAAATGAAGGAAAAAATTGGTTGTAATTTCTGTTCTCATTAGACCAAGTTTTGATTTATTTTATTACTGACTGAAATTTATCTCTGTCTTTTTACTTTTTTATCCTGTTTTGTCTTGATTCAATTTGGTTAGATCTAAATGACAAAATTCATCATTATTATATCCACTTACTTTTTCCTTAGCACATCTAGATTGTCCTTGAATGATTGTTTTATCTTCATATTTTTGTAATTTCTAATTTAGGATCAGCTTTGGGTCTAAATAACGGCACACATACTACAAGACTGTCAAGCAGGATCCTGAAATGCCTTCGTTTTAGGTAGGTGTCATGTGTAAAATGACTTAGGTAGAGTTGATTCACTGCTGATATGCCTCTGAGCTTTTGAGGGTAGTCCTAACAGAACTGAAAGGTGCTTCGGTGTAATGTGAAATTCATGCTAGGTCTTCTCTGTCTCATGAATAGTGGCTCATGCCAAAACTGAGGTCACATCATAGGGCAGGTTGTTTCAGTTGGTTGTGCACATCCACATTTTTGCCACTTGTCTCATGCTGCACACGAGTGTTGAGTTTAAAACAGGAAGAGCAGCAGGACAGAGTCTGTTAGCACAGGGATTCACAGATGTGGACAGGAAGTCACTGTTTGTCAAAAAAACCCCACTAAATTCTGGGTCTTCAAAGGATTTTCATAAACCTTATAAAACTGAAAAATAATGAATAATAGCATGCTATAGTTAATGTCAACGCTAAAAGCTAATCGTTATAAAATTAGTTGAAGTTTCATACAAGTTGAAGCTTTTAGTGTTCTTTATGCTCTTTTTTTAAGCTTTTAGCAGTATTTTAGCTCAGAAAGCAAATTTTGAAGATTTCAAGTCTTTGTCAGTTAAAAACTTTGTTTGCAGGTATATTTACAACTTAACAACAGCCATTTCAATATATTGCAAATTTTACATAAACTTTAAAAGAGTTTGACAGCAATGCAGACCAGTTGAAGCCTAGTTTACAAATGAAACATGCATGGCTGTGACTCCTCTTGATGAAATTATCTACCGTTATTGTTTTTTCGATGGTATGAGTTAGATGTCTGAGTTATATATTATTACTTTTTGATTCTGTAAGGTATTGATGTGCTTGAAAAACACACATTGCTACCGAACTTGGCAGATTGATTATTACTTCTGCCAATGTTTTCATTGGGGTTTGTTTGTCTGTCTGTCTGTCTGTCTTTTAGCAGGATATTTCAAAAACTTATGGATGGATGTTGATGAAATTTTCACGAAAAGTCCGAAATGACCCAAGGAACAATCAATTAGATTTAAGGGGTGATCTGCATTACTGTCTGGATCCAGGAATTTTTTTAAGGATACATACATAGTACTTTCCACAGTGTGTCCAAATGCTGCTTGGCGGAGGTCTGCGCTCTCCGAGTGCTTTTCTAGTTTTATGTGATCAACCACCAAATTCAGGTTAAAAAAGGAATCTTTTTTTGTTGCTATATTATTGAATTTATGCAAAAAAAAGCCAAAGATGGATAAAGAATGTTGCTTCTAGGATTTCTTTAAATGGATATAGTTAATTACAGTTTCTCTTCATGAGCCCGTCTCAGCAGTGAGTCATTTCCTGTCTTATGCCATGTCCTCTTATTGCTAGTTGATTCTCTTGTTTTTTCCCCTTCAAGACCACAAAACAGGAAGCTTTCCTGGATAAAGAAGTCACTGTCTAGTTGTGATTAAAGACACTGTGGTCTGGCTGTTGAAGATACGTTAGCTGCCTATGGGATTTAGTAAGTCTCTGAAAGACATCAAACCAAAAACATACACTTCAAAGTGTTCCATATCCAGCACTTTAAAAACATACAAGCAGGAAATATGATTTTTACACTTATTTTTTTAATTTTGATGCCTAAAAAGTGAAACATCAGGATCACAAAACATCACTTGGTTCTTGTCATGTTGATGTTCGAGCTTGTGATGAGAACCACTCCTCTTCCCACAACTCTGCCATTTGAAGCTTTTATTTTTCTTTCTCCTCTTTATTGTAAACCTGAAGTCTCTGTAGACAAACCACACAGCTTTGTGAGTGCTTTCCCCTCCCTCACGGCTGCTTGTCTTCATGCAACTACCGCTCACAAGTGAGTACCCCCAATCCTTTCTCTCCTCGTAAAGCCAAGTGCCTTGCTACAGACGTTTCACAGATAAGTGGTTTATTTTTTTCCCCTCCGCAGCGATGGCCTCAGACTAATTTTTGTTGCATGTGATGACTGGGTCCCTTGAACTCTTTCATTATATGGGAGCCTCCCACTGAATATTGCAGTCATAAACAACAATGATATTCAGATGAGCTGCAGCGAAAAGAAGATATCAGCCTCCATCTTGCTTCATACTGTCGGATGATGAAACATGATTCCCTCCAGCCACTTTCCCCCCCATCTCTCCTTGAAGATGGATAACGAAAAGTAAAGTCAAGGACAGAAAGAGAAACAGTGAGGGTTTTGTTTACACAAAAAAATTGGGAATGTGGCATTTCAAAGACAGAACGAGATGCAGAGAAATAAAAGGGAAACAAAAACACTGCATGCAAAATGCAGAGAAAATGGGGAAAAGGAGGGAAAAAGATATTACACTACAACCCATAAATAATTAAAATCTTAAAGATGAACTGTAAAAGTATATAGCATCTTTGAGTCATCTTTACTTTTTCAACTATTGAGTGGTTGGCTATTTTATATCAACAGCAGAGTAAATATTTATTTCACATAAATTGGAACTTTTTAAAATAAAATTAAAAAAACTTCAGAAAATATAATATAATAATTTCTTCAGCTCAATTCAAACATCTGCAAGTTGAAAGTCATATGCAGTGTTTGGAATCACTCAATTTAAAGTAATGGCACAACATTTTTGGATTTTCATTCATTTCATTCATTTAATTGATAATCTAATTTAATTTAATTTATTTAATAATCTAATTAATTACAATTTCCAATGTTACAACGCCGTTATTGTTAGTGAACGTTGGTAAAATAAACTGCTCAATGTGAACGAACCGCTGGCTACACTCACAAACACACACACGAACATGGTTGTGGGAAGGCCTGGTTGGTTACGAGATAGGCAATTACGATTGGCTAAGGAAGAGTCACATGTTTCATGGTAGCCAATCAGAGCCACAATACAGAACACACATGTACCCCCTCGCAAACTTCTAACAGATTAATTAAAGCAGCAGAAATGGCGAGTCTGGAGGAGTTTGAAGGAAAGTTGTGTTTTTTAAGGTGGAGATATAAGCACTACTTCGAATCCATTGAGGTCAAAGGCAGGACAAATCTTTGGCTGTCTGTTTATTTGCAATAAATATAGGAAGTTATTTACAATTACTTGTCTGTTTTATTTATTTACACGGACTTGTGAAACTTTTTTAGAAACACAGTGACTTTTTTGTAGAGTAATCCAGTTACTAACTCAATTTCAGGAACAAATAATGAGCAACTATAACTTATTACTTTTTTAAAGTAACATTCCCAACACTGGTCATTTGTTACAGACACTGAGACCAAATCTGGATGATCAGCTGCTCCAATAGTTTTAAAACATTAAAGATCACAGTGCACGTATTGTGCTTGTGCATCATTTAACCTGCGTAATAAATGTTGTGGCAACACAAAATTCAAGATGAATAGAAATCAGCAACTCAGTGAGAAGAGAGACAGACTGAGGAAGATGCTGAGCCTCTGGAAGTAAAGATTGAATAAGTTGAAGATTGCTCTTTCAGTTTGTGTGCAATGCAGGACTCCTTCACAGCAGACTGATCAACCCTCATAAAGCACCCCTGCCTTGCATATCTCCCCACTTGGGCTATTATCTTCACACCTCTCTGCTCTCACCACCACAGATGTTGCCTCCTTACCGTGTCACCCCTCTCTCACCCACCTACTCTCCACTACCCGCAGGCAGGGCTGCTGGCGGGGCTGTTTCAGAGGTTAAACTGGGTTCTCAGTCAACCATGTGAAGCTGTAATGGCAAAAGCTCAAACTTAAACACTCCAAGTTTGCGAAAGGGATTAGTCTTTTTTCTGATGAGCCAACCTTTTAGACAAATTAACAAACCTGTTGTGCTTAAAGCATTTAAATGACTTAAAACGTGCTTTGCTAGTGGCAAATTATATCAAGTCACTATGTATAAGAAAACTATCTTGAGACTGATCAAATTAAGCCCACACAACAAAAAGGTTCATTAGAGATGTTTCAGTCCTCACAGTCGATTACGTTTAAGCATCAAGAGGTTTGTATCAGGTTTTATTGAACAAACCATTTACATTTTGTCAGATTGAACAAAAGGAATCTTAGAAAGATAAACATAAATGTAAAATGAACTATAAAACACGCATGTATCACGTTTAAATAAAAACTGCATGTAAACTGCCTGTAACCTCTAAAAAACATGATTTTATCAAAAGTTATGTTGCAAACCAGAATTACATAAAACTCTTGATGCACATGTGTTTTCATGTGCATTCCGTGTGGAAATGCCCACTATTCTTAATATAGAATTTTCCTTGAAAATGGCTTTGTGTGGGTGAGTGAGTAGGCCGGTTGGAGTTGGAAACGTGGGGATCTGTTCGGTGTTGCCTTCAGTGATCGTGAGGATGAATGATGTGGTTTCACTGAGTTCTTTTAATACACCATAAAGTAAAACTAATGAAACAATGAAGGAATGATTAAACAGGAGGCTCTAATTCTCTCCCAGCAAAACTCTGTTCTTGAGTTTTTATAAAATAACTGTGCAGCTGAAATTAAGATTTACTTGAAAGTACATTTGAAACTTTTAAATAACTATGTTGCAGAATTGCAACTAGACAACATGGTCCCTGGTTTAATTGCACGTAAAAGTTTAGGAGTTTTACCAGTTTATAATCTTTGATTTGTTGTAGTAGCCGATAAAAATCCCACACATGCACAAGGAAAAACAGGCCAAATGGGGAGTTGAACCCGAGACCTTCTCCCTAACAATTAACACCGTTGTATAAATTATAGATTGTTGTCTCGAAATGCTGTTTATTGTTTTGGTATTTGTATGTGGAAGTAGAATATTTAAAGCTTTGTTTCTAATTAACATTTTGCTTTCTTCCTTCTGTCGTTTTCATTCCTTCAAATATCTTAAGATTTCTGTTGTTTTTTATCGCTGCTGTATGTTCCATGCTGCGTGTTTCTGTTTGTTCATGTAAAACTGTTGCTCACCTTTTATTGGAGTCAGCACCTCTTCTGGTGAAACCCATAAACCCATTGTAAAACACTTTAGTTACCGTTTAGAAGTGGCCATATTAATCAGTTGTTTATCTATGCTTTAACTCAATTTTCCACCTTTCAACAGCCTTTGTAACTCAACTGAAAAGCCCCAAAGTTTGTTTAGACTTTTGTTTTTATGTGGTTTTGAGCAGGAAATGATTTGAAAGCTCAAGTTTCAAGTTTCAAGTTTATTTATTTATAAAGCGCCAGTTCATGACAAAGTCATTTCAAGGCACTTCACAGAAAAATCAATCAATTAATAATAAAACATTTTCTATCTAAGGAACCAGCCGATTGGGCTGAATTGTTATTTCAGCACAATCCCCCATCCTGAGCAAGCACAACTGGCGACAGTGGAAGCTCCTGGGTATTGTTCCAGTTTCAGTTTGAAATATAATTTTTTATGGTAATGGATGACAAATACATTACTTTTCATCCTAAACATTTGATCACACAGCTCTGTTTACAAGTGTAGTACAATGAAAGGATCATTTAGCAGAAGAAAAGCGTGTACTGTGGATAGAGGTCAGAATAACATCAAACATCCAGTTATGTACAGCGATAAAAGGAATCATTAGCTTCTCACACAATCTTTACTGTAAAATAAAATAAAAAAATCACAACTTCAAAATGAACATTTTTTCTTACATTACATAGGAAGTTTGTAAGCTAATTTTGTTGTAGTAGCTGCCACAAGCTGTCATTAAATGAATGAGGAAGTGAGCAACAAATAACTTTACTTTTATTGCATTTCCCATCTGAGCATTATTATCCCCAGGCTGCTCCTCCGCCGGTGGCAGCCAGCATGTTTGAAAGTGAAATTCTGCAGGGAGATAATGCGCTGCGTCCTGTACTTGGAGGAAAGAGAAAAATGAACCCTCCCCAGAAACTAATGACACAAGAGGAGTTTGAGAAATAGTGATGATGAAAAACTTGCCAAGCAAATGCTTTTCAGTCAAAAAGATTTTTTCTTTCCGTTAAATGCAGAAGATTATGTGTGTGTGTAGGTGTGTGTGAGTGTGTCCTTTCCTCTTTCTATCTGCCTCTCTCTTTCAGACTTGTACCTTGGTACTCAGGGAATGCACTCAGAGGATTGTTCCAGTTAGAAATGACAAAACAGAAACTAAAAGAGCTTTTTCTCTAAGCTGGGATTGTAGAGAGGAAGAAATTCTCCTCAAGTGTTGTATGATGAAGAGTGATGCCCTTTATGGCTTTTTAGGTTATTTTACATTTACAGTTCAGCTGACCTGATGACCCTGGCGATGATGAGTATAGTAGCGTTAGAGTCTATAAAAATCTGGCTCTTTTTGGTTCTCTACATAGTCAAAAAAGTACTAAACAAGTTTGTTGATATGTCCTTAATTAAAAAACAACCAAACAATAAGAACTTTTTTTTTTACAGGATTAAAATTTTGGATGAATCATAAAATACAGAAATTACAAAAACTCTTGTCAAAAATTGTTTGTTTGTGGCATAAATCACGGTCTGGTATCTGTGTTTGCTGTTTTTCACAAATTAGTCAACCATAAAAGATTAAATTGTTTACCAGTCTGTTTGACTTTTCTGATTATAAAAATGAATCTAACGCCAAATTAATTTTCCTCACACAAACTTCTAATCATGTATTTAAAAAAAACACTTAAAATTTGTTATATTTGGAGGATATATTACATAACTCCAGACTGCCAATCACTCATGTGTCTTGTTGTACTGAGCCCTCAAGTTGAACTCAGTGAATGAGACTAAACTCAGCCTCTGTTTCACTACGCTGCAACTGTAAACAGCTAGTTAGATACACAAAATTTTGCATATATCAACAAAGAATAAATTGCAATGTTCTTGCTTTATTTGTATAAATGTGTGTTTTTCTTAGAATCTAGTTAAAAAGTGTCTTATGGTCCACAATTTGTCCTCAGTTTTGTTGCAGTTTGAATGTCATTTTATCTTTTTTGTTTCCAATCATTTGCAATTTAGTTTGATTGAAATTTTCTTTCTGACTCACAGAAAAGGGTTTCAAATAGGTTCAATCCAAGGTGATGACTAACCAGCCACTAAATACAGACTCTCTCTATTTTGAAGGAAAGAAAGACATTTTTTGAACATGTTTAGAATTCTAGTAAAACAACAGGAAGACCCTTCAACTATAAGAATGTGTTGCCATCAGTTGCAGCTACAGAAACTAGCTTAAATCATTAATGTCTGTTCTGAACACATTAAACTTCATATTTATGATGATCATGAAGGCATCATTTTTAATTTTTTTATTGTAAAAACAACATGACACTGTTAGAAGTCACCCAAAAAGGTTCACATAGATTCTTCTAAACATGCACACTTTATATTCGAGGTGATTAACATTTAAAAAACAACAGTTCTCCATCAGCATAGTTTTACTCCGCCTGACTCCAGATGCAGAATTTAAAGGTCAAATTCTGCTTGTTTCCACATATTAACTCTAAAACGGGTTTTATGGCAGCAACTGATGAAGTGATAATTACCGAACAACTACTTTCTCATACAGATGGCCAATATAAGTCACAATATTTTCATGCTATTCAACTTGCTTTTAGAATATTTAAATTTAATATGTAATCTAAGTAATTCACATCTGGATTATCAGATGTGTTGTGTTAATAAAGTGTCCAATGTGATGAAAAGCCATGACATTTTGCTAACCTTACCCAAGTAGTTTTTTATACCCAACTTTAAGTGTTTAATGAGCCACCCCTATGAAAGGGAATAAAAGGCAAGGAGCTGGTGTAAAAAATGATGTTTTAAGGTCACTCTGAAACTAATTTACCCATTAAATGTGATAAACTGACCCATTTATATCAGTTTCACAAAGTAGTTTGAAACAGTTTTTGCCTGTGCTATTGTCTTTGTCCAGTGGGCAAAAATATAATAAAAAAAAATACAATAAAAACAACAAACAAACAAAAAACTGGCCATTATTCAACAAATTCTGGGTAATTTGCATAACGTCTGGAGAAAATAGTCTGTGGAAAATGAGCTTCTGTCACTCTGTCTGGATGAAAATATGTGGACTGGTTGTCCAGCAATCTAATATTGACAGAAAACAATAATGTCTGCTTTTGTTTGAGGTTTAATCTTTAAACTGTAAGAAAAAGCACCCAACAGCTTGATAACATAAATCAAACTCCTAAGTTCAATAGAGTGTGTGAGGTCAGATACCATCTACTCATTTTCCTGAACCACACCCCACTGAGTTAAGCACAAAAACTATGAATGCCAAACTGGATAAATGTCTCGTCTAACGTTCATTTCCCAGCTGCATGCTGTTGTTTTGCACTCTCATTACTTGCAGCATGTGGGCTTTCAAGCCTATGATTACATTACCATCTGTTGCTTCACTAACTTTGGGGAGCACCATGTCAGTCATGTCATGTTTATACCATCTCACAGTCCTGTCAGGTTTACAGGTCTGAAGCTTTACTCCAACATGTGCAGCCAATTTACAATACATTAAAATGTATGTGTAATATCTATAGTGTCCAAAAAGGAGCCATATGAAGCAAAATATTTTTTGTCCCCCACCCTTTTCTACCATTTAATGTTTATTTTAATCTCCAAAATTGAGAAATCAATAAAAATAGAAGCTTTAAACAAAAGTGAGTGTGATGACCCACTAAACACAAGTCAAAATTTGCAGAACAGTGATGATGTCATGTGGGCTGGATTGAACTTGGTCTTCAATACCACCACCTACATAACACAAAGGCTGATATTTATTGTTCTCTGTCAATTTAAAAAGTTAATAGTGGTAATATTTTACTTTTTCTAATGTCTTGTCTGTTTAACAATAAGCTGACCAGGCTTCTGTTCGTGTGTTCTTAGCAACCTTTTAATAAGGTCACTAACACATGGACTCTCAGTTGCATCAGCGCTTCTACTCGTGCTGCTGGAAAGCTGCAATGGCGACAGCAATACTATCATTTCTTTAACTATATAAAGGAGAAACATACCCGCTGGTCAGTGATTGCAATGTGCCCTTGCTTTGTTTTCTTTTTGCATTATTTATGTGCACTTCTCAAGAAGCCTTTCCCTTTTGTTTACCCCATATTATTAAAATGCAACAGGAAATTGTTCTTAGATTATTTACAGTTTTTTGTTGTAGAAACAAATATATCTTGATTTTTCCATTGTTTTGGTTTATTGTGAGGCTCATGATACTTTTGCAGACCGGATGTCTTTTCCAATTTTATTTCTTTATTTAATTGTTCTTTTTTTGTCTAGGGGTGGGATCTTGTCAATTGAGAAGTCACTTAACTTATTTCCTAATGTTTCTAATCTTTAAAAGGACTTGATGTTGATTACAATTTGTTTGATTCCACGAGGAAGGCTTGTTTGCTGGTGCATGTTGAAGTAATTTACAAGCCTAGAAGGTTGTGAACAAGAGCATAAATGTGGTCTAAACCTGGAATTCAAGCATTAAAAGGCCTGAACACACTGACACTCTCTACTCCTTCCTCTTTCTGAGGACTCTGTGGTGTCTTGGAAACATCATGATGCCCTCCTTTCGCTGTATTCAGTATCTGACAGTAGAATAGCGACACCACTTTGCTTCTAGCGTCATACTGACAAACAACAAAATAATCTTTTTTTAACTCACAATTTGCATTGATGTTAAGTGTTGCTACTTATACAAGGAGAATTATATTGTGGAGGCAGAGATGCCAATTTGATCACAACCGCTTAAAAAGAGAAGAATGCTACACAGCCATGAAACATGTCGCCTTTAATGTGACAGATGTGACTCACATTTCCTCAGCTGGAAAAAAATAAAATAAAATCTAGCCTGAAGTGAGAGCGAACTGGGCAGGTTCAAACAAAATTAGTTCTCAGGAAAGAAAAAATGTGCAACAGTTGCACAGACCCAGCGTCACTGTGTTTATTTTCACTTAGAAGCCAAATCGGCCATTTATACCACATAAACCAGTAAACCTGACTGCAAGTGAGAAAGAAGTGGGGCCAGAGTCATAGTTCTCATTAAAAGGAGAAAATATCCTGCATGACATTGAGGTAATGAACTCATAACATATACATAAATGCACCATCTGTTGAAATACCACACATAGGCTCATGGGCAGGTATTTCAAATGGATTTTGACCAATTTCACTAATTTATGGATCAGTCTATTTTTCTGGGCCACTTATGCAAAGTGAGTTTATGATTCAGTGTTATATTGTGTACTAACTACCAAATGAGCACCAAGGGAGGGAATGTTAATCTGTGTTTGGGTAAAAGTCTGTTACTGAATGACTTCCTGATCTGGAGGCTATTTTACAGAAAAAATCTGCATGATTGAGGCATTAAAATAGGATTGGCCGTCATTATCTCCGGCCAGCAGCTCTCGTTGAGTTCGGTTTCTTTTTAGAACATGATGTGAGCGAAACATCGTGAACTTATTGTAAGTCCTCTGTAAATGCATTTAATGTGCCTCTGATTGTATTTTAACATTTTGGTTTAAGGTCTCAGATGGTTCTGATGTGATACAATAAACAGCAGAGACTAATTCATTTCAAATTCATCTTCATTTTTACCCACAGCTGAAAGATAGAGAGTAATGTTTTAGCCTGTGTGCACACTTTTTTTTTTATCTGTAGAAAAACAGCAAAATATCTCATGATTTATTGAATGGATTTTATCGCAGCTTCCTCTATGTGTAAATTTACAGCTGATTAACCCAGTTTAAGAAGGCCACCACAGCTCATTCATTGAAAGCAAACACAACAATAGCTATATCACAGTCAATTTTACAGATATTAAGCTAAAATGTGATGTGTAAATAGTTAGGGATAATCCCCACCACAGACATCAGACACTCACAGATTATTTAAGATATTTGGTTGAAAGTTTATCATTATAAATGAACCACTGCACAGATGTGAATGACACTTTTAGAACGTAATTATTACACATACATCTCTAACTGACTAACTTCAGGAGTCAAGTCAAGATGGCGCCAACTAGCCCTGGAATACACCAAACTGTTTATAACTCAGTCTAATGAACATCATAGAGAGTGACTCACAACGCATAACCCGAGTTCTAACAAATCTTGCAATATTGCATGAGGCTGCACATAATCTCGTTTTATAAAATTAATCCAAACAGCTATCTCACTTTTATTTCTTGAAATGATCTAATTGTTTAAACAGCTGACACAAAACATGGAAGTCTTTAAATTAACAAAGTCATTATTATAAAAAGTCATTCTAATAAAATCTAACTAAATTAGATTTAGATCCAGTATTGTGATTGTAGATATGGAATAATTTAAAATCAGCAATATGGAGGATTATAAAGATTTTATTTCTAATATTTGAAACCAGAATTGTTCACTCAATGAGATCTTAAGATAAAATGTGTAAAGGGTTATTTATTTATGGTCAACAATATTCATACTGTAAAAGTATTCTTTAGAAAAAAAGAAAAGATGGAGAATGGTATTCCCTCAGTTTCTCCGAAAACGTTTGAATCGATGTTTTCCAATGTATATTTTTTGTTTTACTCATCATTTCTCCCTTTTCTTTACAGTTCTTACTGAAAAAAATATGAGTAAAAAATAGAATATTCTCACCACTGATGTGGTCAAACATCTTGTATTCTAGGGAACACATTCAATCCAAAACAAATATTTTTTTTTGCATCTAGTACAACTTTTCAAGAATCAAAAGGTACAAAAGGGTTTTCCATCCTCAGTGAGATATTTTTATATGTGAGGGTGCTAAAATGTTTTTGGAGACAACATGATGCACCTCAACAGCTGTCAGAATACTCACAGATAATCACAAATGCACTGTGACATGGACAGGAAAGAAAAACACCCACAAGTATTTAGGAAACCAAAAGATAAAAATACTGAAATGTTTTATAAAAACACATTTTCTGTTTCTCAGTTTTCCAAACTTAGATTCCAATTTCTATATAATAGTCATGATTTCAACAGTTTTCAGATTTGTTTGTGATTAACTGTATCTACTGAAATGTATCTAGTTTGTGTTCTAATTTTGAACCTTAAGGGCCACCATATTACAAACACTGAGATGGATATTCATTAACATTTGTAAAAGCTTATTTTGCACAAAGGATATGATGTACACCATGATGAGAGGACCTCAAGAGGTTTTCCAACTAAAACTGGCTCATTTGGGCTATTTTCAGCTAATTTACCAGTCAACAGGGAAATAAAGTCACATCATGTCAATCTAATCCTATTCTGATGACTGAAGGTAAATGTTTGAGCTGCTTCTTGCTAACTCAGCCATCCAGTGGATCTAAGCTCCTCCTGCTCTAGAAGGAACATGTGAAACACAGGAACAGGCAGCATAATCACTAAATGACATGTAGTTTCCAAGACATTAAAGAGGATTAGGATGCTTCGTGCCAATTTAATAGTCTCTTCATGGGATTTAAATTTAGTGTCATTTTACAAAATCAAGAAAAGTGCTCTTTCTGTGTTTTCTTGGACAGATTTGTCGTTTCTGCAGATGAATATTTAATAATGACCCAGAGAGTTGAAAATCAAAAATCCAAAGTATATACAGCACTAACTTGCTGGAACTGCTACAGTGAAAAAAAATCTTATTTGATATAAGCTCTGCCAATCTGTGGTTTCTGCTTTGGTGTGACAGAATACTGAGTAATAATTACCAATAATTATATGTTTCTCCTTCTGTGACAGTGTTTACATGTGTTGTGTTTAATTTTAGATTGCATCGTTAAGTGATTCCCTGCTTTCACTTATTTGTGAGTGCATTAATAATTAGTTTGATTATCAGTGTTGGGTAAAAGCAGGGAATCAAAAGAGGCTCTTGCTGTGTGAAAGAGAGGCAGTACTTCCTGTTTTATTGTTGCTACTGATGAGGGGGCAGATGCTAAATGAGGTAGCTGAATCACAGTTTCTACAATAATCCATCTATCTATTTGTCTATCTATCAATCTGTCTGTTTTTTCTGTCTATTTGTTTTTGTGTTGGCAAGTGGAAATTGTCAGAAGGAGACTGTATCTTTCCAAATCTGGACAAACACCTGTCTCCAAAGCCTGAAGGCTGTTGTTTTTAACAAACTCCAATTATTTTCCCTTAATGAGCTCCCGTAGTGGTCGAAGTGCTCTCCCAGCATCATTACTGTAGGGACAGCAGTTGTAGAGCTGGGACTGACTGGCAGCTTACACAGACCTGTTCCCCTTGACTGACTGCAGGCTGCACTTCCTGACAGCTGGGAACCGGCCTCCTGGAGCACAACATACACTCAGATGCAGAGAAAAACACAAAAGCACACAGATGCATGGATGTTTGTTGCCCCATAGTTGATGCTGGGAACACTGGAACTTTGCATCATTGTGAAAAAAAAAGTTTTCTTCTACAGCTATACTTGATTTCTCCTTTTAATATAAAAAAAACAACAATATATAGGATTTAATGAAAAAAATCACCATACGTGAGTGGAAAATTATAGACTTTTACAGTTGATTAGTCCAGTCCTATCAAATGAAAAGGAAAACTTTTTTCTATACTTTCAATATATAATCTATACTTACTCAATGTATTATAGCTGTTACATTTCTCTTCTTTCTGACTAATTGGTTTTAGAGTCACTGTGGTCAGAATAAAAACCAAAAGCTATAGTGGAGTCATAGCGGTTTTGACTCATCTGTATACAACAAGCTTTAGCTATTATGATTAATAGCTGACGTTATACAGCTTTATGCCAAATCTTTAGTTTGATCAAGATATTTATTGAGTATTTATCAATCTGTTCATCCAGACAAATAAGATTACAAATTAGTTTCAAAAGAGAAAACAATCAATTCATGGTCACATTTCAAAAGAAACAGGTGTTGAGTTCATCACTAAAGCAAACGCACACTGGACTGATCTAAACCTTCAACTGCTTCATTTCATAATATATTAATCTAATTACTATAAATAGGGTTTGGACAGCTCAACAATAGGGTTCGCATCACTTTTCATAGTTTTGGCCCAGTCTGCTGCTGTAGAGTGCAGAAAGTCCTGGGAGTCTGAAAGGGAAGGATTTTTCTATGCAGCAAACTGCAAACTCAGTATAAAGCAGCTCAGTGCACTACACTAAAGTATCTGAATGGTTATTTGAAACCAGTGAAAGAAAATAGTTCAGCAACAACCTGTCAGAGGGTCAAGAAACTGTCTCACTCAAACATTTTAAAGTAAACTCATCACAGCAGTTGGTAGCAACCGAGCAACTCTGTAAAGCATCAGGATTTTTATTGTGTCTCAGCCGAGGCTGGATTACTGAAGTAAACTTCCATCCATCCATCCATCCATCCATCCATCCATCCATCCATCCATCCATCCATCCATCCATCCATCCATCCATCCATCTGGTAAAATCCTGGACCATGCTAACAAACAGCTCCACTGTGCAGCCCAGTTCACATCCTTTTATTTGCAAATCCTTTCATTCCATCTCACTCAAAGCCCCATTTTTTTCAGAAACATTAGTGTATCTTGGTTGTAAGAATATTTATAGCCAGTTTGATTAACACTCAATATCCACAAGTACAAGTTTGACAGCAGTATGTTCCCAGTAAAATGGCTTTATTTTTTCTGAACAAGCCAGGTAGCAGTAGACTCTTTGTTCATTTACTTCATTATATGAGTTGAACAGGGTGACCTTGATATTCAGTGCAAAGTTAGAAAAGAATGAATATTGACAGAAATATAATGAAGTGTTTGGAAATAGTGAGAGCCAATCTCGCTGACATTGGACTGCAGTTCAGTGGGTACATTAACTGTAGAATATCTGGCAAAGGTACAAATCTCATGCACCAAAAGTGACATAAAAAGTAAAAAATGAATACATAAAATGATTTGAGCGTTTGCTTAAAAGTAGCTTTTTTATTTTTACCTCTGCCAGCAGGTAATGTTTTCCCAGTGTTTGTTAGTTTTTCTGTTAGCTAGATAACTCACAAAGTTATTGATGGATTTTAATGACATTTTCAGTAAAGGTCAGAAATGACCCAAAGAAGAAGTGGGTAAATTTTGGGAATGATCCGGATCACTGTCTGGATCTAGGAAGGTTTGTTTTTAACGTACCTGCATGTAAAGCCACAATATGGTCCAGGTGTTTAGTAAAATAATACAGGATGAGATCCCAACAGGTTCTACAAGATACCCAGGATCAATCTGGATCAAGGATTGATCTGGATCCTTAAAAAAAAATCCAGATACTATGATCCAGAAAAAAAAGGGAAAGTTCAGATTTTTAATCCCGTCAATAGAGCAAATTATGATATAGATTTACAGTGGGGCAAAAAAGTATTTAGTCAGCCACCAATTGTGTAAGTTCTCCCACTTAAAAAGATCAGAGAGGCCTGTAATTTTCATCATAGGTATACCTCAACTATGAGAGACAAAATGAGGAAAAAAAATCCAGAAAATCACATTGTCTGATTTTTAAAGAATTTATTTGCAAATTATGGTGGAAAATAAGTATTTGGTCAATAACAAAAGTTAATCTCAATACTTTGTTATATAGCCTTTGATGGCAATGACAGAGGTCAAACGTTTTCTGTAAGTCTTCACAAGGTTTTCACACACTGTTGCTGGTATTTTGGCCCATTCCTCCATGCAGATCTCCTCTAGAGCAATGATGTTTTGGGGCTGACGCTGGGCAACACGGACTTTCAACTCCCTCCAGAGATTTTCTATGGGGTTGAGATCTGGAGACTGGCTAGGCCACTCCAGAACCTTGAAATGCTTCTTACGAAGCCACTCCTTCGTTGCCCGGGCGGTGTGTTTGGGATCATTGTCATGCTGAAAGACCCAGCCACGTCTCATTTTCAATGCCCTTGCTGATGGAAGGAGGTTTTCACTCAAAATCTTACGATACATGGCCCCATTCATTCTTTCCTTTACACGGATCAGTCGTCCTGGTCCCCTTGCAGAAAAACAGCCCCAAAGCATGATGTTTCCACCCCCATGCTTTACAGTAGGTATGGTGTTCTTTGGATCCAACTCAGCATTCTTTCCCCTCTAAACACGACAAGTTGAGTTTCTACCAAAAAGTTCTATTTTGGTTTCATCTGACCATATGATGCTCTCCCAATCCTCTTCTGGATCATCCAAATGCTCTCTATCAAACCGCAGACGGGCCTGGACGTGTCCTGGCTTCAGCAGGGGGACACGTCTGGCACTGCAGGATTTGAGTCCCTGGCGGCGTAGTGTGTTACTGATGGTAGCCTTTGTTACTTTGGTCCCAGCTCTCTGCAGGTCATTCACTAGGTCCCTCCGTGTGGTTCTGGGATTTTTGCTCACCGTTCTTGTGATCATTTTGACCCCACGGGGTGAGATCTTGTGTGGAGCCCCAGATCGAGGGAGATTATCAGTGGTCTTGTATGTCTTCCATTTTCTAATAATTGCTCCCACAGTTGATTTCTTCACACCAAGCTGCTTACCTATTGCAGATTCAGTCTTCCCAGCCTGGTGAAGGTCTACAATTTTGTTTCTGGTGTCCTTTGACAGCTCTTTGGTCTTGGCCATAGTGGAGTTTGGAGCGTGACTGTTTGAGGTTGTGGACAGGTGTCTTTTATACTGATAACGAGTTCACACAGGTGCCATTAATACAGGTAACGAGTGGAGGACCGAGGAGCCTCTTAAAGAAGTTACAGGTCTGTGAAAGCCAGAAATCTTACTTGTTTGTAGGTGACCAAATATTTATTTTCCACCATAATTTGCAAATAAATTCTTTAAAAATCAGACAATGTGATTTTCTGGATTTTTTTTCCTCATTTTGTCTCTCATAGTTGAGGTATACCTATGATGAAAATTACAGGCCTCTCTGATCTTTTTAAGTGGGAGAACTTACACAATTGGTGGCTGACTAAATACTTCTTTGCCCCACTGTATAACAAACACCAAAAGATAGTTGGGACACTGTGGAATCAGAAATGTGCTAAAGGATTTGATGCATCTTCAAAAGCTCTGAAGCTCAATACAGAAGGAAATCACCATTACAGAAAAGGCATTTTCATGAATAACTACTGATATAATAATGATATCAATGTCAATCTACTTCTTTAAGGTGCTTTCATGATCAAAGAATCTGATAATATAGGTGCAACAAAAGGTGAAGCTCTTATTTTAGGTGTTAATCACAACAAGAGGGGAACTTGGCAGAGGTCTGCGCTCTACGAATGTTTTCCTAGTTTATATATAATATAACATGCATTATCTAAGGAGCTGTCAAAGCAAACCCTGGTTTTAGTGCCGATATAGGCTGAAGGTTTTTGAAACTGTTCAGGAAGTAAAACAATTTTCACCTCATCCACAGTGAACAGGCAGATTGTGCAGTGTTTGTCTTCCATCTCAGACAAGTATTTACGACCCATCCATTTCTCAACTGCCTCAGTCTCCCTCATGAAACCAAGATTGCTTCTTTATATCACCATTCTTACTCCTCAATCCACACAACTCTTAACTGCAAACACGTTGATGGGACTCCAAATGGAAAAAAGTGGGAAAAAATAAGACAATTGTGAAACTGTATCTGTGTGTGTTGTATACTGAAAGGAGAAACGTAAAGGAGCTGCTACGTAGATTCTCCACATTTATTTTCTCATCGTATACATCAAAACATAACTAACCTAATGATTTTCTCTGCTTTGTGATCATTATTGTTGTTATTTCACAGTTTATGGTCAAATCATTATCTAAATCTTTGGATCTGATATTAAAAAATATCCCAGCTTCATAATGTTTAGTCACTTTACAATAGTGTCTATACTTTTACGAGAACCAATATCCAAAATGCATCTTAATTAAACATAAAGTACAGATATTTTCATATAAACATTTCAGATACAAAACACATTATCAAAAGATGTGAACATCAAGTCTTAAATTCAATATTTTTACACAAATAATGCACCCAACATTTAGCAAAACATCTTTTAACAAATGTGTTGCTACAGACATTTTTTTTTCTTCTTCTTAAATTATAGCCTTTTTCATGCAGATCAGCTGGAGACTAATTCACGGGAATGCTGTTGCTCTCAAGTAGAGTTCCTCAGACCTGGTCCTTGCCATCTTCTCCACTGCATGTTTTAGTTGTATCTTTGTTCTAACACACCTGACTCAGATGAATAAATTACCAGCTTGTCACTGGGCTCAGCAGAAGCCCGTGATCGATGCAATAATTCATATTAGGTGTGTTGAAGCAGGGAAACATCTAAAACATGCAGGTTGACGGGTTTCAAGGACCACGACTGAGAAGCACTCATCTGAGGTACAGACATCCTTGGTGCTGTTAACTTTCATTCCTTACCAGCTATTGAAGGTTTTAAATAGAAATGGCTTAAAATCTTTATCTAATTTCAGATTTTCAACGAATTGCATTAATTTATTTCACTCACTGACAGGATTTTTAGTTAAAGGGATAATTTTGCTTTTTATAGCAGGTTACTGTGGAATGGTACTGAATAATATCTCACCCATTGTAGAGCTCTTTGAACAAGCTCAGTTTGGAAAAACTGAGATTAGTCTCAACCAGATGACGATTCAATGATCTGCCATCATAAAACATCTCCAATCTTAAAAAGATATTTAATACATTTGTAAAATCTTGTAAGAAAGAAATCTGTGAGAAATTTTGTGAAATTCAAGCCAGAAATGTCATGTGGTTTACTACAAGTGCAACAGCTAGCTAAAACTGTTTGCTGCAAATAACCACAGAATGTGATGTAAATAACAATGGCACATAATAATAGTTGAAGTGTCAACATTTATAAAATGGTCTTCACATGAACTGCTATGACATTTTGAGATTAGATGCACTTTGAAATGAGCCCTGCAGTGACTAGCCATTAGCTTGTCCATCTTGTCAGAACTTATCAAATTTTCCAAACTGTGGCAGGTCAAGTTATCTGCACTATGTAAACTGTTAATGTTCATAACCTTTCCTCTTTAAAAGATCGGAACTAATCACTGTAAATTAGATTTGAGGCTCATGATTTATGTAAACTGTTCTTGATAGTTATATTACATGAATTGTTGGGCTTTTCTAACTATGCCTTCTATTTTTCAGTCTCAAATTTGTGAAGTGGCCCAGTGCCCCTTTTCTATACATTTTTCTGGATTTAATTACAGGTTGTTATTGGGCCCACAGTGAAACACAGGCTCCAGCAGATATTGGTCGCAGGAAAGAAGGGCATCCTTGTTCCATAATGAGATTGTGACTGATTTAAGTAGGAGATAATTATAGATTAAATGTGTAATCCTCATGCTTCAAAGGCAAAGAAAGATATTTTGACTGATTAGTATTTCAGTGAAATAAGGCATTAGAACAGAGCAGGTAATGAGTTTTTGAGACAGAGATCTTTAAACTGGCTTTAAGACACGTGTTAATTCAGATTGGAAGTTGTGCTTCAGTGGGATTACCTGACTGAAAGCTGTCACCTCTTCACTCCTGTCAAACGCATCACAATTAGCAGACAGCAACACAACACATCAGACCCCACACTCATGCCAAAAGTCTTTAATCCTGCCAGCATCATGCTATTATTCACAACGAAACATGTTCAAATTTCCAATTTACTAGAAACTTTGAGTATTTTTATTTACCTTCAAACACAGTGGAGATAATTTCAGTGGCAGGAGTTCAGAAAATTACCTCCAATCTCTATTTATCTATTCCTAATGCTAATGACAGTAAATAAAATAGTGATGTTTGTTGAAGTTGTTATGATATTTTTTAGATACATTAAGCAAAGCAGAAGTTTTAGAAAGCTTGAGTAAATGCGAAAGACTTTTACCATCTATTTTCTACAGATCTGGTATGACATTATTTAAGGGACTTTATTGGCGGTAAATATAATAAAGCTTACAGAAGTTATTTTACATACAAGTATTTGACAGATTTAAATTCATTGTAACATTATATTAAAACATAAATTAGACATTCACCAAAATAAAACATAATGCAATATATTTATTGTTTTTTTATCAGAAAGATCGTATTGAGTTATTTTTCAAAGCTTTCCTGAGGGGTGGAGGGGAAGCTAGGATAGAACCAACAACCCTCTAGTTGATTTTTACTCTTCTTGTAGGTCACAGCCACACCATGAAATTATGTCTATAACTTGGTTAATGTTATAATGTTCAAATACTGCATGATGGGAGCCTCTTTAGGGCTTCCTCTTCCAAAAATGTCAGAGCTCTGATTGGTCAACTGAATAAAAATGCTGAACTGTAAGAAAGTTGCTAAATATTTTATTGTCAAACAAGACTCCATGCAGGCTTTATGTAAATACATCTCATGGTGATGATATTAGAGAACGGATGAAAAGCCTTGTGTACAAACAAACATTTCAGACATTCAGCAGCTGTGTGGTCTGCGGGGTGAAAAATAATCTCTTTGGATTATTTGTGGACCAAAGGTTTTTAAACTTTGCAAACATTTAATGTGCAAGAAGACGCAGTGCTGAGTGAAAGGACAATGTACTACAAGATTTATTTTAGTTGCCTTTACAGTATCATTAGTTCACAGAGTTTACTTACAGATGTGCAAACATAACAAACCTCAGAGCAGCACAATAATGACATCAGATGGCAAACTTGCAAAACAGAGTCGCAATGAATTAAAAAGTCATTCATTTAGCAAGTTAATCTTTTTTACACAGCTGGTCTTTTTTGTGTGTGTCAAAGAAATCAGAGATTTCTTTAACCTTTTCTTCACACATTGAGAACTCTCCGGAGATTTTGTTTTGCACATCATACTTTAAGTGCACCTCATTGTCCAAATCTCTAAAGCTGCAAAGTTGATGATTTCTTTTTTTAAATTAAATTTATATAAGAAAATTTATGATAACTTTAACAAGTAAGTGTTTGATACATCTGTGATTCATTTTAATATCTTTATATTTCACAGATTTACTGGAGTGTTTAGAGCCGTTTTAATGAAAGCAGCAGTTTCACATTATTCATTTTGTACAATCACATCATGACTTTGCTCATTCAGACGATTTTTCTTTCTTTGGAAATCCTACAGAATTTATCATTGTCATATAAATAATTAGTTTGCCTATTACTTTACATTATTACAGTTTAAAATTTCTAGTGACAGTGAGTTGTTTATTATAAACATTTTGGTAGTGATGTTTAACTAAACCTTGTTAAAACAACACTTTGTCTTGTGTTGCAGTTTGTTTACGTGAGCACGTGTCAGAATCTACTTTTATTAACTCTTCTGTGCAGTGTACATTGTTTTAATTAGTTAATTAATTTATTTTCTCTGAATTACTGCAGTGGAATTTGATATTGAGGCTGATTGATATTTAAGCTTCTGGTTTGTTGCATGGTGGCAAAATAACAGAATCCTCCTGAGGGGCAGCTGGAACAGCAAAGCCCTTTAAACTGCACTTGAGCAGACACAGTAACCATGAAATAACAGGTTGTAGATGAAGGCTTCCAGAATGGTAAAAAATATTGTTTTGCTGCAATGTAGTAAATGTTATTCTCCTGGGTTGCGAAAACTTTGCTATTCTTGATAAAAGCACTTTTAAAATACATCTTTAATGTTAATTTTCTTTTGCTCTTTCACTTGACTTCACATCTGTCTGATCTGTTTCTCCTTAGATGTTAGAATGTGTTTTTTACTGAGCAAATCTTTTAGAAAAATAACAGCATTATTGCTTTAGATGAACTATTAAACAGTTGTGTTTTTTTTTCTAAACAACAGAAGCATCTATTTCTACAACATTCATTTGTCTTTAAATTTATTCCGTTACATTAGGACGTTGGAAATGTTGAAAAAATCAACAACAAAGAGGACGACAATAGAAACGTCAGATTTTTTTCTGTCTTGAAAATGATTTTTTGGGATAGACAATGTTTGTCTTCTCTTTGTGGAGCTGTTGATTATGCAGGAAGATTG
This sequence comes from Pachypanchax playfairii, assembly GCA_006937955.1. Taxonomy (NCBI): domain Eukaryota; kingdom Metazoa; phylum Chordata; class Actinopteri; order Cyprinodontiformes; family Aplocheilidae; genus Pachypanchax; species Pachypanchax playfairii. The sequence continues at coordinate 1,705,703 of SSNP01000017.1, read as the reverse complement.
TTGCTCAAGGTAAATATTTATCTGGTGTCATGCTTCCCTGAATTGATTTTCTGGCACATCCTTTCTTAAGACATAAGAGGTCTTGTGCAGCATTATTAAACACTAAGCTCCTGAATAGCTTATAAATACAGTCACAGTCTAATATTATGCCACATAAGTCTATTTTTTTTTTTTTATTAAAATTATAGCAAAACCAAGTTAAAATTGAATTACTGTGGCTAAATCACAACTCAGTGGTCCCAACATGTTCCCTGAAATAGATAAGAGACAAAAAGGTCAGTGGCTCTTTTGTCACATACTGATATGTTTTACTTATTGCAATTCTGACCCAGTTGTTTATGTCACCAGAGACAATTCAAACATGTTTGATGGGCACCATAGCTGTCACTTTGATTAATGGAGCAATAACATTTACAGCCACCTTCCAGTTTATTCCCCCTTAAATGTTTCCCTCTGAACTTTCCCCAAATATATGTTTTGTTTTATGACTTCGCTGCTGCTGAAAAAGGGCGATATGAGCCGAACTGGACAGAAAACACACTTCCCATCTCGTCCATCTATTCACTTACGACTTGCCCAGTGACTGGAGTAAATGATTTAAAACACAAAGTGAAAATATTGCCTGAGACACGGCTTACAAAGAGAACATGATTTGGGTTTCAATCAAAACATTATTTTCAAATAGTAATACTCCAAATGTTGAAAATTCAAAACATTTTTTATATTATTTGGATGTAAATTACTTAATATTTTTATTTTTAGAAAAGACAAATAAAAAGTGGTACCAGCGTTTGACAAGGGCTGCAAAATAATAATAAAAAAATCCTTATTTACAAATTAGCAAATGAAAAATGAATCATCACCTGATTGTTAGTTAACAGTTTACCTAATTATAAAATCATCTTCACATTTATGTAGCCGGTGATTAGTCCATGATTAGTTAATCACCATTTACTTATCAAGTCAGTGAGTTACAAATTAGGGACTAATTGCAGGTTAATTATTACTGAATCATTGAACTGCACTTAAAACACTGTAATCAGAAGATCATTATTAGGTAATAATTCAATAAATAGTACTGCAGGTTTGGTGTCATAAATTAGTACTCTTTTGAAGCTGTTATAACTTTTTATGGGAGGTTTTACACAGACCTGCTTGTAAAAGACTCTTTTTCTGTTCATTCCATACTGAAGGTTTTTTAGCCCGTCTGTGGTCAATCCTCAGATATTTTCTGAACCTTCAGTCAGCCACGTTCCCCTCTGAATTTTGGAGTAAGCTTTAGTGTTCATTTTTTTTTTTACATTTAATACCTCACTTTTTGAAAGATCTTCTTTTCAAAAAATGTTTCATTCTTTTTCCAATGGATTAACTGTTCTCAAGAAGCCTATTTTTACTTATTTTGTTACTCTTCCACTAATGTTCATTTTTGTACATGTACGATATATGATCATTGTTTCTTTCCATGTGAGGCCCTACAAATCCAAACCATGGGTTATGAACTGTTTCGTGGTGCTTATCATCAGCAAAGAATAAATCATTCTAATTTAAGAAACTCTGTGTCTCTTCAGACTATTACAACCTTTTCTGTTGTCTTTCATTCAAACATGGGATACAAATGCTGTAAAATCTCATCAAATCTCACCCTGATTTGGTGCCACTCCCCTTTTTGCATATCACAGATCTCAAGTTATCCATTTGCACATGTTGTAGTTCAGTTTCATAGACTCTTCCATCTCATCCACTACAGCTGCTTTTAAAATAACATGCTTTCTGAAATCTTTCAGAACTGTGAAACATTAGTTCCTGTTGATATTCGACTTATGTGTGAGAGAAAGCACTGACTTGTGAGTGTTGCTGCAGATATAAGTGTATGCATGACTCAAACGTTTGATATGAGTATATGTCAGGCTGAAAGCAAGGCAGTGACAGGTCCTGACTGTAAGATTGGCAGGCCTGCTGGGACTGGAAAAAGAGGCAAATTTAGCTTTACTAATTGAACTGTAAGAACACTGAAGCTTTCAAAGGACTCAGTTTGAGTTCTAGTTTCACATTGGATCAGAAGCCTCAGTGTGTGTACATGTGTGTTTGTGAATACATGTGTGGGGGAGTTGCAAGTTTTCACATTTTAATCTTCATTACGCTCTCTGCGTTCTGTCAGGATTGATGACAAAGCATGAATGGGGTCGTGTTTGCCATAAAGAAAGACTGCCTTGATTGAGATTTCCCTTTGTTCCAATGAATTGTTTTTGACAGGCTTGCAGCAGCACTGTGACTTACCATTGACATCAATGGCCCCAGTCAATGTTGTGTTAATACTGCTATTTATCAGCAAAGTTTACTTTATTTTGCCTATATGTCAATCTGAACTTTGGGAGAGAAAGCCTTTCTTATGGGATCTTAGAAATGTTTAATTCTAAAAAAACATACATGTATAGGTTACTCTTACTGCTAATCTCAAGTGCAAACACACCCAAGCCTTTTACTATGACAGGTGGATTAATCTTTTATATGTTTTCCAAACTTCACAGCTAGTGTATTATTAACGTGTTATTTTGAAGCTCACGTTAAACCTTTTAGACCGGGCAGCAACCAGTTAGGACAGAACAGCCACTCTCCCCTGCTGTTTGCTGTCAACCATTTATCATTATGTGCTCATTTGCCTCTGCATGTTTACTAGAATTGTATCTATTCATCTCAATCTCTTTCTTTACCCTCCATCGCAGTTATGATTGATCCACAGTTCACCTCTTTCTGGACTTTTTCTCTGCCACCCTACACCTTCGATTTTTGATGTATGGATGTATCCACACTGTCAGAAAGCCCCTTTCTTTCTCAGTGTTTTAGGAGTTATCCATCATTGTGAAGTCTCTCTGTCTGTCTGTGTTTTCTGTCTTTGTGAGATTGAGTGAAGGAGTGTGATGGCTTTTTGAGTTTATATGTGCTTCAGCCAAAGAGCTCTGAGGGAAAAAAAAGTTGGAGAGGCCGTCTGGAAGAAGACACTGAGGGAAGATTGAGAAGGCATTGAATCCCTGAACTATGTCCCGTGGTGACAAGCAACTTATCCTTCATGGCCTGCAGTCAGAGGCTGAAAAGGATGGAAGGGATAGTTGGGACTGGCCTCAACTGGTGAAGGAGTTATAAATAGGGACACTGGTGTAATAACATATTGCAGTCAGCATGCTGATGCACATGTTTATGTTGTTTCTTTGAGGTAAAATACACAGGAAGGGATGCAACCAGTGGATATAGTGCTAAATCAGTGTTGAAAGGACTTTGTCTAGCATCCCTGCCAGCATTATGTATGTGTCACCGGCAAAACACAAAGTCAAAGCTGCAGCAGAAAGGCCATATAAGGCCACGGCGTTTCTGTAAGCTGTGACTCAGTACGGTCTAAGCCTCAGCTAACCTGCCTATTATAATCTGCTTGGCACTGAGTTCTGGTTACAGCTCAGCCCTGTCGCACCAAAGCTCTATGAGGACCATGTTCCCTCCACAGACAGGGTCTATTGATCACAGTGTCAGAAGCTATATTATATTATCCCCTTATTGGACTGGCAGAAGTTTTATTCATTTTGTATTGACTGTGTGTACAACCAAGAGTTGACATTTAAACTGTGGCTGGTTCGTGGTGGCTGAACTGGAACTGACAGTCTTACTAATAGCTACTTTACAGATGGCATTTCACTCTTGGCTTATTAGACTATTAAACACAACTTGTTCATTAAGGTGAGGCTACTTGCATTGTTTAGAGTACATGCAATCTCAAGGAAAGGGTGCAAATATAGCACACTTTTCATGACCCTTATGTGCATTTTTTACTATCTTCATTTAATAGAGGGTTTGTTTGAGTATATAATGGACAAGCAAGCAATGTATTTCACTCACAGTGCTGTTTTCCCCTCTAACAGTGAAAATAAAGGTCACACTAATGCTCAGTAATTCAATAATCCCATAGGACCATTGTTGCTCCAAAGTTTCACAGCCAGTTCCTTTATTCTAAGAGTGACTGCACTTATTAGCCACAAACCTGCTCCTTTCTTTTCAAACAAACAGCCAAGAACATTAGCTCATTTAGGTCCTATTCAAGGAAGAATCAGTCTTTATTGCCGTGGTATTAACCACCCTGATGCACATCAGGGCTTAGACATGTCAGAACTGGTTTAACATACATTTGGATCCTAGAGGGTAATTGGTTCTCTGCTTATTTCCTCTAGCAGGTGATATGGTGACATGAGGGGGAAAGTGGTTTAACGTAAAACTGATTGAAAAATATAAATGATGTGTAAAGGATCATGGAAAATGCACACAGTTATAAAAAAAAACAGCTGCATGTTGGCTAAAAATCTGATTCAGTTGACTTTATAGTAAATCAATTCATTATGTTTTTGTTCACAGTGGCTTTAAACTTGTTTTCTTGGTAGGTTATTGAGTGACAGAGTACAGTCATGTTTCATTTGATCCTTATGGGGAAAAGTAGGATTAAAAATATAATTCATGTAGAAACAATAATTAGTATGTTTTAATTGCATACTACTTCATTAGTATGTTGGTTAAAAATGCTTCTGTTGCTGTTTAGCCACTGCGCACTGAGACAGAATTATAAACATCCATCACAGCTTTCACGTGAAGCTTTACCTCAAAGAGACGCTGATCTGAGAAATCCATCAATCTCTTTTAACCAGTTCATATGTCTTTACCTGAATTCTATAAATAACCTTGGTAGACAGTTGTTTCTTTTAGTTAGATACATGTCAAACTCCTGTGCAGGCAGGCACAAGACAGACTGCTCAAGATGTTTGATTCGACTAATAAAACCTGTACCTATCCATATTTAAATTGTGTATGTAAACAGAGTCAGTTGGAGGTTATATAAGCTCCTAAACAGAATTTACTTTGCAGTTAACAGCTGCAGTTAAGCCAATTAAAGTCACTTGCCATCACAACACAACAAGGCACTCATTTGTGAATTGCTCCTTCAAAATAATATGGAAAGTGAATAACCTCCTTAAATTAATAGTAAGATAAAATGTGTGTGCTGTGACTGTCATACAAGTTGCACCACACTATCTGATAAATAAATAGCACTTGGACTAAAGTGCTGAATTCAAACTTTGTGGACATTAACAAATTGGTAATAATACATTTTTACTCAAAGTATGAATATTTTCTTTTAAATTATTACAACTAATGTAGTCCATTGGTCAGTCTGTTTGTTGTGGTTATTCAAGTGTTCTTGGAGGCCCCCTGCTGGCTGAGAGAACCTGCACAGTTAGCTTATGCCTCAATCTGGCAAAGCATGAAGTTTTTAACTGCTGAACTGTTTGGCTGAGGAGACACTCAGAAAGTGCAGAAGATAGGAAAACACATTACGTGCGTTCAGTAAGTTTGCTCCACTCTTAGTTAAGAGTCTGGTTTTGATCCATGTCTGGGGCAAGATCTATCTGCTCCAAGCTTCTCTCTATGAATTGTCACTGTAAATCTTCTCATTTCAGACGTTTCCACTCCAGCCTTTTTATCTGACTCACATGACTTTCTAACACCCCCACCCCGTGTATGAGTCCCAGGGACTTCTCTGAAAAGCTCCCACAACAACAAGATGCTGCATCCCAAAGTGATATCTCAGGTTTTTCCTCCAAGTTGCAGGGAGCGTCTGTAAAGCACCACTCTCAAAAGACAGTGTTGGAAGGCAATATTACAAATAATATCTCTATCAATGTTCAATCACTGTTTAAACACTAATTTATACTGTTTTGTATTTCTTATTAGTACAGAGCCTTTTCAATGTATTTACAATTGTAGGTACAACCTGTTTTTTTACATGTATGTTGTGTTTTTGTAAATTTTTAACAGTTATTTTGCAAGCTTAATTTTCTTCGGTATATACTTCCAACCTTTTCCATCTTCTTGGTCTGTGACTTTGCTGTTGAAAATAACCAAATTTCCCACCAGAACAGGCAAATGAAGATTATTATTTGTCCGTTCTATCCAGTTGTTTACTGCATTAGCTCATAATCCTACATATCAAAATGGTCACCATTACTTATATTCCAATACACCGTGACAAAGCTGCAGAGTCTCTCTTCCTGTTACTTTTGAAAAACAGACACAAGTTTCAAACTGGTGTTCTCTGCCAATCCAATTCTACATAAGTGTGTCAGAAAACATCACTTGATCTGCTTAGGGCCAAGAAGCATAAAAAGCATTAACATTTAACTCACCCTGCATGAACTTGTATTTAGAGGCTGTGCCAAGCCTTTCAAAGCTCCTCACAGAACGTTTTCTTGCCAAAAAAGCCTATTTTAGTTGTTTGACTTCTACATGAATAATGGCTATTGTCACTTTTTAATTGTGAGCTAAAAAAGCCGAAAAGAAGCTAAAATACAAATGACATGACGTAATTTACAGAGTTACCACATTTTATTTGTTAAATCACCTTTAATTTTCCTTTTAATGTGCTATTTTCTCTTCTGATTTGATAGAAAATGTTGCATGGCAGGGTAATCTTTGGGAGCCCATAGAGACTGTGTTCATTTTACACCTGTTTGTGCCAACACCACTTAACAGGTGTGGCGTTTTCAACAGTTGCACCTGTGAAAAACAACTTTAGTGTGACATTTTCACTCACACTGTCAAGATTGTCCAGAAAGAGGAACACATGCAGTCTAATTTTCAAGTAAAGTTGATGTTTTTGTTCTGTTACCAGGTAGAACGTATAAATAAAAGAACATCTTGAGAAGTGGGAAACATGGGGGGGATGACAGGACAGAGGTAACGAGGTTTTGAGGAAGGAGACATCAAATGGTGGTGGAGTAAAGTGGGCCGCTGTCATTACCCCTGAGAGGACAGGTGTGGGCTACGATTAAGACTGAGTTTCACTGGCAGCCATCTGGAAAAAGCTCTCGCATCAACCGCAAGGGACGGCACATTTGCAAGCATCCACAACCATGTGCAGACGTGATGCCACACGCTCAGGTGTACTCTTTCACTCACTCACTCTCACACACACTGCAGCATCTTTATGAGAATGCTGCTGGGGCGAAAACAAGTAAACTATGCACTGATGCTGCAGCTGAATTTGAGTCTGGAGAAATGCTTGAAATGAATTATGAATACAATAATATTTCCTTCCATTTTAGATTTTCCAGTTCCTCTGCCTCAAACGCAGACACAACCCTTGCTATAGGTCTCCGTCAGCCGGTCCTCACTGCAGAGGTGGTTCAAACCAAATCATTTCCCTTCCTTTCTGAGCTGCAGGGTAATAAGGGACCAGGAAAATGGAGGGAGAGAAAGAGGTAGAATATAAATGAAAAACCAGCCTCGGTTTAACATCTTCTCTTTCTGGGGCACGGCTAAGCTTTATTGGATTTTTTTTCTCCTACTTTCGTCAAATCATAGCAAATTTTCACATAACCTTTGGCACATGTGCAATGTCAAATTTAATCACTTTTCTTGTCGAACTATACTTTACATGAAATTAAAATGTGAACATAGGGACAAATAATAATTTAGTGCCTGACAAGGAACGGTTATTATCCCGTCCCTTCATCCTCTGCTCATGTTAGACAAAGTGATGCTGAAGTCTCTGTGCTGCATCTTAATGTCACACGTGTAAGGATCTCAGGAAACCACTAGGTACAGAAAGAAAATTCTAAATCTGCCCCATTTAAATGGAGACAATAACAGCCAATAGGCTGGAGGTCAAGTAGATGAGAAAATGCAGTAAAATTAAAGAAGAGGCAGAAAGAAGGCAGTAAAACATCACATTGCTGGAAATAGGAAAAAATAAGAATATTGTATATTTTTAAACTGTTCTAAACAGCAGCAGTAGTAGTAGTGCCACTAGGTAGTGGGAATGTCCACAAAAAGATATCAAAATACAGAGAAGGAGCTAAATTTCTCTGATTTTTCTTTTGTACAGTTTACATTTTCTTCCCAAGTTACCAACAATTTCAGGTAGAAAAAGGTAGAAAGTAGAAGAAACCTGGTAAAAAAAGTGCTGAAATGTTGTTTTTGTCACTCGAGCACAAGGGTAACAGCAGAGACGTGTGAAACAGGCTGCAACATCGTTGTTTTGAAAAGCTCTCACACTCAGATGGATAGCTACACCAAAAACAGCTTTTTTTAAAACCTACACTTCAGAAAGTGTTTTTTAAAACCTTAGTTTTTCTCACCATAAACTCAAATTTGTGTGTGAATGAGAAGCAAATACAGTGTAAAAGTCTTAAAAATATATATACTGTATATCGATCATTGTGCAAATGTGCCTAAGTGTTTCTGCTACAACTTTTGGACTTTTAACTTGATACTGAGACACTAAGTCTTCTTAAAAATGCATAACTGATGTCAATAAAAATACATTAAACCAACTGATTCCAATAACTACAGCGCTGCATTTCAATCAGGTTTTTATTGTTACCTCGTTTCCTGCTGGCTGACCTTTAATGGATTGTTTATCATCATGAAATCACTTCTGCTTGAAAAAGGTGCATGTGCAATTCGCTTAGATAGAAAAGCAATTCATTAAAAGTAAAACAGTGCACATCAGAATGGTTTGACTCTGATGACACAAAGGTGTGGAGGTGGAGTGGGAAGTGATCATCAAATTTCAAAGTTATAGCTAATTCAAATAGTGCTAAAATACACATAAGGTCATGGCCATCAACAACTATGAAAAAAACAGTTTTAAGTCAATAAATTTATCACTATAAAACACAAAAAGAATAACAAACTAATGTATAATTGGAAGAACAATCTTCACAAAAGGATGATTTCATTTTTTTCTGGGTACTTTTGTCCTTAAAATGAAGCAAAAATAAGTCAAAATGACTCCATCTAGATAATCTCGATCATGCAAGAATGCAGCAGTGAAGAAGAGACAGAGCCCTGAAAACCACCAAGTTGCTTCTACAAAAGAAGTTGATTTGGATGCAGTTGACAGGTTGAGTCTGTACAGATGATAAACATCATTCCTACTGTGTTTTATAGCTTCTAAAATATGTGTTTTACTCAAATTTGTTTTTAACCCTTTCATGCATTGTGATCGCTACAGCGAACAGCTATTTAAAAGCTGGTTATCTGTACATATTTGTGCAAACGCCATCACACGCTGGTGTGTCACTGGAATAGTTTGTGAATTCTTATGTTATTACAATGTTCAAGAGCTAAAATAATCTACACACATTTGTCAAATTTCCTTCAGTATTAATTTGTCAAAACTTTTTTGAAAAGTGCATGTTTCATGTTTCAATCTGTGAGCACATAGAAAGTTCATAATTGTGTTTTTTATTCCGAAAGATAATTAAAAATACTTGAGAAAAATATCTTGGCTGGGTATATATTCACTCATGCATAAACGAGTTGAAGGATTTTTTTTTTTTTAATGGCGACATGGTGGAATACAACTCCTGCTACTCCACAAAAAATACCTTTGAGATCTGAGCATCACTTTTTTCTTTCCTTTTACCAGCTAATACACTCAGGGAAATCTTAAAATGAGGATGCATTCTTTTTCACACTTATTATATTTTCTGTGATATTTCACAGGGAGAATGTATGAGATAATCACACTCAGCATGTTCTGCTAATCCCAAAACTCTGCAGATCAGCGGGTAAAGTTACCGTGACAATGAAGACAGGTAAAAAGTGATGGGACAGATTTCCTTTCAAAATGCCAAACAATCAAATGTTTAGAAATTACAACTCTATCATTAAGAACAACTTCTGATATATATTTTTTAACTGTTAAAGGAAAATAAAAAATACTGTGAAATATATCAGTACAGTCAAAAATGTCTAATGTTCATATTTCACAGTCAATGAAAAAATTATGAATGAATCACCAAACCCATCAAGCTCACATGGGTGTTTTTAAATCATCATTTTTTCATAGAATCTGTTCTTCATTTAGTACCAGTTCTAACCAGACATCACATGGTGCCGTGACTCTTCACGGTATTGTAATTCAGCACTATAGAGTTTCTAAAAATTTGCAACATTGTACTAGAAGCAACCAGAAGGATTTGTACCTGCCTGGATTTTAACGTAAAAATAGTCTTAGAATTAGGAATTATAACCACTGTAACTTCACTTATTGTTTTCTTTAGTAGGGTTTCAAATTTAAAATTTTGTTTTTAGGTGATTCAATAGGAAGAAATGAATTTAAGTGAGAACCAGCCACATGAAACAATCCTCTTCATTCAGCCTTATCTTCTTCTTTACATGAGAAACTGAATTTTTGCAGTAGGGGTTTACAGCAGTGCAGTTTATCAGCTCTGTTTCCTTACTGCAAAAAAAGGTTTTGGGTTAAATTCCCAATTGGAACCTTTCTGCGTGGACAAATGATTTAACTAATTGTTTACAATTAGCCCTAAATCTGGACCAGTTTTATATGTGAATTGGTTGTGTTGTTTTTTATTTAGTACCTTGAGATGACAATTTGTGAATTGGTGCTTTATAAATAAACGGAATTTATTTTCATGCTGAAATGATATATTGTTGTAGGTTTGGAGCTCTTGTTCATTCTCTGCTGCCTCGGTTAGCTACTGACCAGCTAATAAAAATCACAAGGCTTAAAAGTTGACTTTAATAAAGTCAGTTCATTTTAAGCCAACCTAAACACATGCAGATGGGACGAACCGAACTGTTGATGAGGGAGAAAGTGAGAATCATTGTGCTAGTACTCAACATCCGAACCCCTGATCTTATTGGAGCCATGCTGTTTGTTTCCCTGTCAGACACAGTCAGATGAAACCTAAAGGGAAGTGAAGTTTCTTGTGCACTGTGGATGGATGTGTAAGAATAAAAGAAATAAGATGAATCCGATACTTCAAGGAGGGAAGTATCACACACATGCACACACTATGTTCTATGAAATAAACTTATGGATAATGTTCTGAAATTCTCACTTGTGATAAACATCATCCAGTACAGCGCTTTTTTTCTGCAGCGTCTCCACTTTATGTTTCGAGAAAAAGAGATAGAGTGAAACTTAGAGGAGCAGAATTCAGGGATCTACAGTATGAAGAGAATATGCTGACATAATACATCATCTCTTCAGAAAATATGAATGCCTTGAAATTATTTCTGTTAGGCTACACATCCTCATAATAATAGACTTCCTCTGGTACACAAAGAATGATGATTTCTGGTAGATGGAAACGAAGATAGTTTGACATTTTAAAATGTCTACATCCAGTCCTAACCCCACCCATTTTATTAGGATAACACAGTCAATGAGATTCAGTGTGCTTATTTTGAAACACCTACTAGACACTTTTAATGCATGGCTAAGTCATTTAAAATAATGTGCTGAGACTTTTAAAATATGCAGTGATGGATGTCACAGTCAGTCAGAGCATGCAGAATTTTTTTCCTCTTTCAAATAAATAAAACATAGAGCTGACCTATTTATGGTATTTTATCACGACTGCTTCGATAAGCTGTGTTAAAATTAATAGGTGAACCCTTGACATTGCTAGTTACTGTGTTAAAAAATTAAACAAATGCATCCAGCGCTTTTCCAGAAAAAGCTTTTCCAAAGCTCAGTTTGTGATATAATGAGGAAGTTAGTTTCCCTTCAGTATCCTGGTAGCTAATGAGCTCTGAGTGTCTAACTATTTCTCAAAAAGAAATAAATAATGGTTTGAGGTGCACCTTTATTCAAATTAAGGCAAAAACAATCAATAATATTGTTAAGTTGGCTGACAGGTGTAGATAAATGTATGCACCTTGACTTCAGAACCATCCTTCGGCATAGGAAAACAGGAGCTCTAAAGAATGTCGAAATAGCCCCGTTCTCATATTCGGCCTTCTAATGAAGATGTGTGGCTGGCGCTGTCAAATTACAGATGATTTACATAACACAACGGGTGGCTTGCCACCAGAGGTGGAGGAGCAGGAGAGAGAACGGAGGAAGGCTATTACGGCCTTTCAGGTCCTCTAGCAGGCGTGACACTCACTTAATAATCACCCATTTATGTCTGTGTAAAATAAGATGCAATCACATCTGTCACATATTTATGGAACAAAAACATGCACATAATATAATGGTGATTAACTGGTGTCTCAACAGTCAAAAGGCTTGAAATAAAGCTGCACTGATGGGGTTTAGTGAGACATCTTGGATGCATGACCTGGAATAATTCTGGTATGAATCTGAAGATTTAAACCTCAGACCTTTGGATCTCATGAAAACGTAATCGCTTTCCACACATGTTAAATAATCTAAAACTTACATGGCCTGAAAAGTCCTGAAATTAGTCAAACATGCTACAGTCGGGTTTCGCTGGTCCAATAATTTCAACATATTTGCTGCATGCGGTTGAGCAGTTCTGCAGGAATCCAAGTCGGGAAAAAAACTATTACATTGCTATAACATTTCTTTAATTAATATATTTGTTCTTAAATTATTATAGCAGGTGAATCAGGGGTCCAATAAGAAAATAAGCCATTTGAAGTAATACAATGCAAGGCAACATCATACAAAACAGCAAAAAGCTCATAAAGTTTGTCAAAATATTATATGACTTTAATCAAACGCACAAAAAAATGAATTATTTCAAATGTACTTCAAGCACAATAAAAAATAAAATGTTTTTGATAAATATTTAAATAATTAATTAGGTTCTCGAGACTGAAAACTATAAAACCGTATAGCTTGTATATATTTGTCTTCTTAAAAATCATTGCAGAATAATATCACATTATTTAAGCCTTGCACATTGATTAGCGTAAACGTTCAATAACATAGAATAGAAAACAAGCACTTTTTCATTCTGGTCAAAACAGGAAGTGTGTAAATCTAATTTTGCCTCACTTGAATAACCCTAAAACTTGGAAGAAGTCATCAGCATTGTAAGTGTATGTTTTACACAGTTCTCCTGTATGACCTCCATACACTCAGATAGCTTTATCCATTGATCCTCTTCTCCTGTTAAAAAGTCCAGGGCTTCTCCTCCAGCCCTTAAAGCCTTTGATATTTATAGGTGTGAAACTGTCTCTTTTTGTTAAACCCTGTGACGATCACCAGGTTTGACATCCCAGTTACAGGTCTGTGAATGGATTACATTATTTTGCCCTATTTTAGCCATAAAATCTTGCTCTCAATCAAACCAACATTTAGAGTTGTTAGGTAATGGAATGAAAGCGGATAGTTTCTTGTTCATAAATATTTATCCAGATGGCAAATGGACATCTGCACAGATGAGTTTAGAGACAGATAAAGCCCACTTGTCCTCTGATTAGCATCTCTCAGGGTAAACTAGCTTTCCTAAATTCAAATCCAGGGTCAGACCTTGAACTCATGTGCCAGTAAGGTTTCTGAGAGGCAGATGATTTTAATTAAACTTCTTTTAATTCAGACAACTTCCCTCTTCACTCCAACTTTTTCTTTCTTTCCCTGAACTACCATTACTGTGTTGATCTGGCTGAACTCTGAATTTTATGGACATTTTTCTTCATGAACACCTGGAATTTTTCTGTGAAATGTAGACATATTTTTACCCAGAATTTCTCCCCAGTTGCTGTTCATGTGCGGTTTCACAGGAGGAAACCTGAAAGAGTGGATGGTGCTCAGAAATGCACCTGAGAGGGAGATTCAGAACATGATGCAAAAAGCTACACAGAAGAAACTGATGCATTTCGTCAAGGATAATGTGAGCTTCTTTGATGACCTACATGTATTTAACATATCAACCAAGCAAGTAAAAAAAAAAAAAAAAAACAGCGTGAAGCTGTAATTTTCTAATGCCCAAATTGTCTAGGAGTAAAAATCAGACTTTTTTTTTGAGTTTTTACAAAAAAACCTATTGCACAGAACGTCTAGAGAAAATATCGAGGATATCGATTTAACATGCCAACCATTCAGAACATGTGTTAATCACTTTTATGTGTTACATGATATTTCTATTGCAGCACTGTCTTTTAAATGTTCTGTTTTGAAAAGGGCAGAAACTTAATAAAAAATAAAAAAAACACTTGGATAATTGGATGAATCATCTGTCTGCCACCATAAATTACAAACGAACTTCAGCTAATCAGCTCAACCTAATACAGACTGCACAGGTGCTGATTAGAAAGCATCATTCTTGGTTGTTGCTACACCTAAAACTCTCTCTTTGTTAGGCAAATTTTTACCTTTTAGTCACAAATATACAGATTGGAACCTGGTAAGACGGATTCTCTCATGATCTTGCGAAAGCCCTCTGGATAATCTTTATGCTTGCCAGCATTAAAGATTTTTCCAGAGCAGCAGGATGTTGTGTGAAAGGAAAGGCTTCATCGTAGGAGGTGAGGAGTTGAGAAGACTATGAATAATCATGTAGTCATATATCAGTCTGTCAGTTCTGTGATAGATGTTGCATTCTCGGTACATTTGGTGTGTCTGCATCAGCCTGTTTTCCTCCACTATCACACTTTTACTGTGTCACCCCTTTGCACATTGATTACACCTTTAATTAAAGGTATTTTTTGAGTGTGTTGAATAATCTCTGCCTCTGTATTTTTCAAGACTAGGCTGTGTCTGAACACTGATGAGGCAGACTTTGTCCTATCGCTGATCGATTAATCACACCAGGGTAATGCATGCAGCACAGCTGGCCTGGATCGTTTTTCTTGGACATACTTTCACACAAAAAAACGATTCAGATGTCATACGATCCGTGACTGAGTTCAAGGAACAAATGCTTCTCTTCTTGCATCCATGACTTGTAATCAATGCACCACATGCAAAATGTCCTGCTAGTATACTACAGTTGCATGTTAGAAATGTTAGTGGGAAGGTTTATCAAAGAGATGCAGAGCAACAGAATCCCTAAAGGTCTAAACATAAAATATAAATTACTTATGCTGTTGATGCATCTGTCGTCCCAACACTCCAAAATTGCGAGCCTCCCTCTCCAGTGTCTGGTGGGTATTGTAAAACATCAGTGACCCCATACAGACTGCACTGCAGCTTTTCATCCTACGCTTACAGACCAGTTAGATTCTAAAAAGAAAGCAATCTGACATGCAATTAAAAAAAAACAGAAGTGCTTTTTTAAATATTTTATCACTCAAGCAAGAGAACAGCAGCAACTAGAGAACTGTGTTAGCTTAACTGTATGGGCATCTCCTTTTTATTTGAGAGCTAGACCTTTTTCATGTGCATGAAGGAAAAAGTGAATCAAGAATGTAAGAGAGAAGACAGCTAGAAAGACAAAATGTGACAAGATGACTGAACATGGGAGAAGTGAGTACGAGGGAAGAGAGCAAGTGGGAATGTACAAGTCAATATAATATTGCTTCTCAACCCTGAACGTGTTTGAGGAAAGACATTGGAGGGTGTCAGCATACCCACACCTTATGAAATTATTTTTAAAAACATGAATGGAAATTCTGTGTGGGAACTACTTTCTTGCAGCCACAGAAAAATTGAACATGAACGTCTACAACAAAGAAGAGAAAACACAAATCTCGCTCAAGGTCATACAGTGTCCTTTTTTATCCTACTGTTATGTAATTGGCTGTAAAATCGCTGAACTATATTAGGAAAAAGTAACAAACAAATAATTTACTCTGTATTAGCAATGAAATAAGCAATGACTCAGACTGTAAAAATAAATTTGATCTTTTTTTGAGAATTTCCAAGTATCAGATGTTTCATAAGTAGCTTGAGTACAACTATTTAAGTTCTGGTTATTTTTTGTGCTTTCCACTATTCTTCTGCCTTCCTCCAAAAGAGGAAATGAAGCAATAATTAATACTCGCCAAGCTTTAAGAATTCACTTGAGGTTGGCCAGGCAACTGTTGTGCAAGCAAAGCTAAGGATGTCTTGTTTTGTACATGCAGCCTAGATTTCCTCCTCTAGAGAGCGATTTTTCCCTGGTGACTGTCTGGTCTAATTCATCCCAGTGCTGATCGCCTGTAAAACCCCAGTTCCTGGAGCACCAGGTTCTAAAACATTCATCATTCCCCTCGTTTCAGCTCGGTGCAAGCTGAGCCCATATCTAAGGATTTGACAGGGGCTATTTCTTCAGCTCTGCTGGAAGGTTTTCCTCACCCACCTACCCCTTCTCCACTCTCACCCCCCCCCCCAATTGTTCAAAAGGTAAAGTCAGGTAATGGAGAGCTTTCTAATCCCACTTTTGTTCTCTGCTCTGGTCAGTGGGCTCCATCCAAAACCCCATCCTTTACCAGCTCATCTGTCATGTCTCTTTGTCTCCATCTGAAAAATGTTCAACTTTTCATGCAGTTCACTTCAGTGGCCCTCAGACAAATGGAGTGCCATTTTCTAGCCTTTATTCAACTTTGTGGAAGCTTGTGGTCACACAGGTACTTGCTGGGATTTAACACCGATCAGCAGCTTTAGATTGAAATGTTCTACTGTGACATATGTGCAGTTTTCTGCAGTCCGTGTCGTACCCCAAGCTATTTGCTGCTAAACTAAGATCAATACAGGGCTGTTCATTCTCTGGTTCAACACATGTGAATCAGATATGAGATATATTTCTCTTGCTGTAGTTGAATATAGAAAAGTGCAGTACAGTGACACCAAGTTGCAAATAAACAAGCAACAACAAATAAACTAACTTATAGAGAAAGTGTTTATTTTATGCAGGAATCGTATCAGCATTTCAGGAGCCATGATGAAGTGGCATTCAATCTTTTCTATAGACAGTACATGAAACTCTAAACTGTAATCACTCACTGTGTGACTGTTTTTGTTGCAGAGCAAATATTTCACATGTCTTTCATGGTAAATTCTCTCTGCGTGCACCATCTTCTTTACACTACAAACTAATCTGTTTCCCCTTTGAAAATTGTAATTATTTCCTTCTTGCTCGTTTAATTAAATATTGGTAAAACACATCAGCGCTAGTTGAGAAGCATACACTGTATAACATTTCTGGTAATCAATCTGTTTGGGCTGATGCAGACTGTCAACACATCCATATGTGACTTTATCAGTTTTTTTCTGGGAAGGTCATACTGATGTAATTAGTTGTGTCCCATGTTCAGTTTGAATTCTCAGTTGCTCAATTTGTGCTTTAATGAACTAACCCACTCTATCAAGGGCAGCTCTGGCCCCAATTTGTATAGACCTGTCTTACAGAGTAACAAACAACCTTGCCACTCTCATGTGCTCTTTGTATATCTGTGTGATTATGAACTCTGTCACGGTGATCCATGAACACAAACGTCCTGCTGATAAAGAAGACGTCGCTGCATCGAAGTCTGCTCCTTTTTCTTGCTGTCTGATTTTTGAAGATCAGCTCGCTCAGGCTAGCACATTCGCTCTTTAGTTGGAGGGACAGACTAGAACAGTTGCTAGTTTGGCATTGAGAATGCCAAACATCACTGCAGCAAGGACACCTTAAAGCCATGTGAAATCTGTTGTCCTCCAAGGTCTGGCACTGGGTTCTGTCAAAGGTATAATAGATTACACAAACACACACTGAGCCTCATAGGCAGTGTGCCCACTATTTCCTCTGAATATAAAATAATTTATAATCTTGTCCTTGGTGAAAATTCAGAGGACTATCTCTTATCTGTTGTCTGATGTTTTTTTTTTTTTTTTCTACATTGGCCATTGTGTTGTAGATCTGAGAGCTAAACTATCAGCCTGCTGTTCTGGCAGCGTGTGGGTGGGTATTACTCATGTTGTAGATCCTTAAATCTGATTAGACAGTGACATCGAGGAAACTTGTCTTCATGGTGGGAACAAAAGTGAGTCTCCATAACAGAAAACAATTCATTTTATGAGATGTGGGAGATTTTTTTAAGGTCTGGGTGAAGTTATGTTTTGGCAAGTAACAGCAATGAAAGAACTACATTAATCAACAGAATCAAATATTATCCGAGATTTGTTTTTATGTTTTTGTCAAATCATGAGGGGCCTGTCTGTATGTCTTAGCTTCAACTTCCATATTCCATTCCTGAGTCACATTGTGTCAATGATACAGTATATACATGAGTATTATTGTGGGAAATAAGAAATAAGAATTCAGAACATCTCATCTTTCCTCCAATTTCTATTGAATCCTGTGCAGTTTTCTTCAGTGATGAGCTTTACACAGCCACTGACACGCACACATATTGCACATCTAAACTAAATTAAAGCTGAAAGATCCTTTGGGAACCTTAGCTTCAAAGACTGGATCTAAAAATTGTAAAAAGGATGGTTGGAACTGATTAAATAAACTCTTATTGAACGCCATCCAAAGAGAAACAAAGCAAAGCTCAGCATCAAAAAGTCGCTTCAGAAGTTATCTGATTACATGGGTAATAATGCAGTCGTGCTGAAATCTGAAACCTAAGATGTCATAAGCTGTCTGGTCCTCCCCGCTTTATTGTCGTCTGAACAAAATGAATGTTAGATTAATCTTGTGCTCAAGTTAAAGCCTATTTATAAGGGATAAAGGACTTTCTAACAAAGTGCACAAGGGAGTCAAGTTAATTAGAGGTTTTGATGGAGTCAGAGGTGTGAAGCAAACCTGAATCAGAGAGAAACAGATGATAAAACCACAGAGACTTTCACTTAGAGCTGGGTAAACCGCAAACAGGCTCCAAAGGGGACAAGTCTTTGGTTTCTCTGTCGATACTTGCTCACACACACAGAATGTTGAATGGATCACTAATTCCAAATCATTTCCATCATCACACAATGATTCTTTATGCGTCAGTTTTTGTTGTAGCTGCTTGAAGTTGTAAATCAAAAACTAAAAGCAAAACAAAAACCAAAAAGTAAGTTGTAAACAAGCTTCAGAGACTGCTGCTGTAATAGGAAGATGACAGAATTGGGTTTCATTAATGCCACAAAAAAAAAAACACAACAAGTTTTCACTTTAATCTTGACTAAATTGTTCTGATAAGCTTGTTAGCAGTAAAAAAAAGACAAAATATTTGGCTCTCAGAGGGTTTGTTGTCTAACAGTCTACGCAGGTGGTGACTGCAGTTAGAGTAGCTAATGTTGCCTCAATTTGGAAGTAATTTCACTATTCACTTGCAAGGTTTCATCATATAGAGGGAAAATGTACTTAACTGCTACTGATATCCATCAGATATCAAAATAGCCTTAAAGAGTTTGAAATAAAACGTTAAAGCTGAAAATCTGCATTTTACCTTTTGATAACAATGAAACAGAAAGAAAATCCTATTCTGCAATTATTCAGAAATGATTATCCCAGTTTACAAAATGCCAGCATTGATTTATTAAAAAATACACCTTGGGATCTTTGCCAATCTTTTCACTTTAAATTTCTCAAAGAAAAGAAATGACATGGTTTAATGATGGAAATAAAGTAGCTGTCCTGGAAATGAAGTCCCATGGCAACTCAGCAATAAAATTACTTTTCAATACGTTGGGTCCCACTTGTGACCAGAATTAAAACATAGCTCTCAAGCATTAAGTCTAATTAAATAAACAAGACTGGGAGCCACTACAAAAGTGACAGTTTAATTTGCTGACAGTTTCTGTTGAACAATTTTGTTCAAACCAAACCTGAAGGCAATTATAGGAGCAAAAAAAAAAATGAAAGAAAAAACGAAACATGATTGATTTTTTTTTTAACGTTCAAATTCTTTATTAGAAGAACTACAGATTAACTTTTGGAGTCAACTTGATTTAAGATGTTCACCACTGCTAATAAAGGTTAGCAATCACAGAAATGATCTTAATTCAGTCTATTTTACAGATATTGAGCAAAAATTTGGAGCGCAATGGCTAAAAGACATCCATAACACACATACTCTGAGTGCAAATAGAACACACAAGATCTAATGATACAATATGAGATAATTTTCAAGATTTCATCAAAATGACTAACTAATTTCTCAACAGAAAAATAATCTTAGTTTAGAACTTTGAATCAGCAAAGAAGCGGGCGGTTTATTTTACTCATAACTCCACTTATCCAGATAAAATGCATCCGAACAAACAGCGAGATCTTAGAAAGAAAAATGACTTATCTCTGCGTCCTAGGAAAGATCACATGACTTCAAACCCTTTTACATAATTTTATACTGCAAGGTGGTGGTTTTGCATGTCTGTGCTGGGCTGAAGTATTTCCCCACCCAAAATTGGTGAGTATGACACTGGAAGGAAATTAAAAATATAAAATACTTGCCAGATATGCTGCCTTGGTGAGTCAAATAGAACGGCGCTGCATGACCTCAGTGCTGACATTCAATCAGCACCGAGGGGGCGTACGGATGAGAATAAGCCGGTTGAACGACGGTGCTAAAAGGGGTCAGGAAGTCCAAGGCTTTAGATCAATAAATGTGAGCAAGTATACACAAAACACATGCCTGGAATACGCACACACAGGCACACAGTCTCTCTTCATGAACTTTACCTATTCATTAGAAATCCCCACATTCTCCACCGTCTGCGCTCCTTCTATAAAAATATTAGAAAGTCACACTGCCTTTTCATCTCAATCTACAAATGTACTTATTGTACAACATCAGACTATAAATGGGTTAAGTAATCTCCATGAGGCTGCGCCAAAACATTTAGCCATCCTCCTATCTATGCTAATAAAAATTCTTGTCATTACTGTTGATGATTTCTCCCAGGCATTTGACTGAAAATAGGACTTAATTGCTCAGTGGCAAAAAAAAAAGACAAGAGAAAAAACAAAAACCATCAGAAACACTCAAAAAGAAAAAAAAAAAAGGTGTGCAGCAGCGAGAGGGAAAATTTGATCAAATGAGTCAATTCTAATGTTTAGCGCTAATGACAAGCCTGAGAGAAACTTCTTTATGCTCACCAGATGTGTGTATAAAACAGTAACCAAGGAGATGAAGCAAATATGGCCCATTACGAGTAACTATCTTGAGTAAAACTTTTAAATGATGCTGTTTCTTTTGAGATCTTTCAAACTTTAGTGTGCAATTAATTTATGCGCGCTGTTAAATCTTAGACAAACTTCAGATTTTAGATTGCTGATGTGACCGTGAGCAAATCTTAAAGCAGGATTTTGTGTAAGACCCATTCTGATATGAGAATTAGATACATTTTGCACCAAAAAGAATGTCACATCATTGAAACTGCATTTTATTTTCACTGAGATGGAGCAGCAGCATGAAAACACCAAAAAGCCTTTACTGGTTATACTGGATGGCTGGAAATCAGCATGAAGCATCCATAAACTGTTTGCTGTTAAACATCTTAGGATCTCTGACATGGTCCTTAAAAGATATCATTTTCAGTCGGGGTCTAACTGGAGATTTTTTTACTAAAATTAATAAGGTCACTCTGCAACCACATAACTTTCTTTGGGCCCAATTACTTTCTATTTATTGAAGGAGGCTTTACTGACTGATGTGTCTTCACAGTAGGCGATCCATGATTCATAGCTATTCTTTCTTTGAATATCATCGTGAATATCATCATGCATACTCCACATGTAATTTAATGAGTCATGACTGTAATTAGACCAATGAATAATTCATCTTGTTGGTATACAGAAATGTACTCCTGCACATGATACATGAAGTAAACAGTGATGTTTCATGCAGAGTCTGGCTCACGATAAAGCGATGAGAAGATGTAAGGATTGCTGATTGTCAGTGTGTTGTCAGATTTTCTCTTCCTGTGGGCCAAACAGAGCTGGCTATCAATTTCTGCAGGAAATGCTTGAATTATTCTCTCATTACCAATTTTTAGATAAACCCTAAATTTCCACCAACAGTACTGAAGACAATTAATTGTATTTTTTCACTGATAAAGATTATTTCACCTCAGTAACACACAAAAAAATGAGCTTATGAGTTGTTGTAGCTGTAACTCTATCTGGAGTCTCAAATTTGAACAAATTCAACAGCTACCTGCAGCTGCTAATGGTGGAAATCAAATCACTGAATATTTCTTCGTCTTAGCAACTTCCAGCTGTTTACATTACTGATTAAAATCATTTTAGATTTCATTCATTCAGTGTTTTTCTGTCCCAAGAGATATTCTCATGATTGACCCCTCCTGTAGGGGTACTTTCATATTTGATCTCTTGAGACTTTCTTAAAAGCAGGAATCAACATATGCACATGTAATCAAGCACACAGATGCTCTGCTTCTGCCTTGTTCCGGGGTAGGCACCATTTCTGCTTCATCTCCCCCCCACGCTGCCCTTTGCTCCTCTCATTTTCCACCTGTCTCTGATCCTCTGCCTCTTTTACATTTCAATCCACTGCCTGTTCCTCCTCGTCCTGACAGGGGGATTGAGCAGAGAGAGAGAAGGAAAGAGGGAGTTGTCCCCTTTGGGTAGCTAAGCGATTACTGTTTGAAAGATCCAATCCCTTGCATCATTCCTCTCACAACCTCCTCTGCTCTCATATTACTCTGTGGGAACCCACTTCTGCCTCCTCTGCACGTCTGGCGCCTCTGCTCTTCTTTTCTTCGTCTCTCTTTATCCGTTTATCCTTACTTCATTTATGACTCCCCTTGTTGTCTCTAATCCCACCCACAAGTAAGCCAGTTAATTCGCCCTTCCTGTGTATGCATTGTCATTATGAACTAGTTATAAAAAACAAGACATCTCTCTTTGAGTACAAGAAAAATTGTGCTAATATATTGAGGGAAAAAAATGCAATTCTTTATCTGTATGTGCACAGGGATACTTGCATTTTCTGCCTGCATGTATAAGCTTTTGAAAGTCTATCCCAACATATGCTGTGAGCTTCTTCAGGAGCTGTTTCTCCTTGCCTTATCAGTCTGAGTGAGTGTTGGATACTCCAGCTGCAGAGCCAGAACCCACTGCCCAATACTTAAGTGGAAGAAGACTAATCCTTCCTCTCAAGGCCCACTCTGGTAAACACCTCTCCAAAGTCGCTCATGCAAATCTGGCCTGTCCAATACATAGGGGAGAAATTATTGCAGGTGCCTGATCAAATAATTATCACTAATAAATTTAATTAAGAGATATGGAGTGAAAAATGTTACTCATCCCAGGATTCTTTAGTACAGGTGAAACATTGTTGTGTACAGTTTTACTGCATTAATAATAAGGTCAAATTTATTTATGGCCCACTTAAAAAACAAGTGTTGACTAAAGTATTATACATGTAACAGAATCAGAATAAACCAGAATTAATATATTTGAGCTCTAGAATACAGGGTTGCTGTTGAAACAATGACATTTGAAGTCATCTAACATCTGGAAATGGAAACAAAGGGAAAAAAATCTAAATAGTTTTTTATTAAAACATTTGCAAAAAAAGAAAAAACCCCGCCTTTCATTTAGAATATCATTTCTTCCAGTTATCTGGGTTTTCTTGCATGAAATAAGTTAACACCTTGAATTAAAGGTGAAAAATATATATGACCATGTTTTTGCTTTGAAACAGTTAAAAAGGTTATTACATTTAGCTGGTCCTTTTGAATGACATCGGTTTGGAGAAATCACTTTGAATTCTGATCAGACTGATGAGCTAACAGCTAATACATGTAATCAAAACATATTTGAGTCTATTGTTTACACTGGTTCATGCAAAGGTTATTTTATTAACATTAACAATGCAATTTCACATTAGGCAATGTATTACATTACAGGCTGGACCAGAAGTACAACAGCTAGCAGCTGCCATAAAATCCAATGTAAATCTTATAGCAATAGCTGTTAGCTTGTCAATATGCTCAGGACTACTCTCTCACATTCAAAGAGCTATCTATGAACAAGAAGACAAAATGTATTAATATTATTAGAGCCTCACTTGAACAGATCTATTTTTTTCCAATCCATCAGTGACAAAACCAGTGGACCAAACAAATATGCTGCTTGCATAAAGAAATGTTTTTGTTTTTCTTTTAGGAGGTTTAGCTTAGAAAGATCTATCGATTTATTCCAAATATGTTTTATTCCTAGTTGCTATGAAGCAAACATCGAATGCTGGAACAAGAAAAGGGCTTTTGTACATTTTTATTAGCCGGTGCAATTTAACTTGACAGGTCAAACAAGGACAATACAGCTGATTACATCCCAGACACTGGCCCATTAAAGTTTTATTTGGTTTTGTTTTGTTGTGCACTGCAAGAGGAGTTTGACACCAGTCTATGAAAGCTTTCCTGTTCCCAAAGGGTTACTAGAGACCATTATCAGCTCAGTTTGCTGTTATGAACAAAGGTATTAAACAGGAGAAGGTCAGATGCAAAAAGCGATCTGCCACACGGTGTGATGCATCTTTGATGGGGAAATTCATCAAAATCACCACCATATCTGGCAGCACTGTGATTTTTCACTGTAACACTTCCTTTAGCCATTTTGGATACATTTTAAAGGTGGGTGGATGGTTAGAGGAACATGGTTGCAAATTAAAATTCATTGAAGTGAGCTTTGCATACACACTGCACTCTGCTCTGCATGGGTGGCTGGCTCTCTACTCAATCAAGTCTGCGTAAAAAAAAAATGACCTACATAATCAATTTCTCTGTGAGGTAGGAAAACTGTTTAATGTGACAAGTTTGTTCCAATTTTTCCAGGTAGCCTTGCTTTGGTTTTGTTGTTGTTGTTGAACAGCAATCATACTGTCATAAAACAGCAGGATGAATATTGAAGAACAGAAAAAAAGACTAAATTGCTCCATTTTGTTTCTGTTCACACGAGAGATCTCACATCTTTTACAAGAGTTTTTTTTTTTGGTCATACAAATGTAGCTGATATCTTTCTTGAACACATACGCTTGTACTTAGTTAGAAATACATTTTAAAAATAAATAAAAGTAAATGAAATAAGGATAAACAGACCATTTAATATTGTTTTTCTCAGTGTTACCAATTAAACTGAAAGCTCAAGTACAGATTTGGTTAAAAGGGTTTTTTTCAGGCAGACTGACATCTCACACAACCTGCGCAATCAGCCTCTGTGGCTGATTTGGGGTCAATCAAAGTTCAAGTCTGTTTGAATCTCTAAAGAAGACGCAGGGGAAACCGTAAATCAAGGTTAGAATAATCGTTAGAAAACACAAGCTGAGAAATTCACATTCAACAATGGACTGGAGACTGGACAACATTAAATCCCAATTTGTTGAAATAGAGCAAGACAGGTCCGGTCAGTATGTGTCTCGAAGTTCCATTACCCATTCCCTACATCTACAAGACTGCTGCACATTCAGGCTCCTCATCAATCTTTCAGGACATTTACGTGCACGGTGGGTTTGAAAGTGGATCAGTGCCAGATCCTGGGCTGATCCAAACAAGCACAGACAAGCTGCAGCAGCTGGCTGGGCTCGGCTGGTCTGCTTTGGTCTGGTGGATGGCCACAAGAGGAGTTCAACCTGTTTGTCTTTCTGAGCAGCAACAAAACAGATCGGCACTGCACAGCTAGTGCCAATATATTGGCCACAGTCGTTGCGTGAATGTGTGTCGGACGTTTCAGTAACAACGGGGAATGCTGAGACTTGAGAAGCATGCTGATAAAGTGAGTTTCTCTCTAGTACTGAAAGCACACAACACTTTGATCCATTTTTACTCATCTAACCCAACACACACACACACACAGGAAGGTTTTTCAGACTGTCAGCTGTCAGTGAATACACTTTGACTGAGTGATGTCTTTTCCTTTTCATAGCTGGTCACCGCATAAAAAAATACATTATTTTCCGTCAAAAATATGTCACGGGTTTAACTGTTCGATGTAAACTGTCAAAAAAACCTAATGAGGATCAATTCTTATTGTTTTCTTTCCCCATCACACAGATAGAAAAGCTCCAACATCAAATCATTAGCTCCACCAGCCAGAGATGTACCTACATAGCAGGATCATGCACTCTGCTGCTGATCCTGTTTGTTTCTGCTGTCTGATGGAGTCGAGTGTCCTTGGAGGGGAGTCAGAATGTTGAGGGTAGACATAAAAACAACCAATCAAGCCAACTGTAGGATGTATTAACTATTAAAAGAAATTTTAAATCTTTACAAAAAATGTATATCTCTGTTAGTGAAAATTTTAGATGTAATGCAAAAATATTGAACTGAAAACTCTAATTTATCATGCATACTAATTCCAGCGAGAACATAAACAACACATCGCATGTTGACACTGAGATGTTTGACCACCAGGTCATTTTGAAATAGATGGCAGTAACATATTTAATAAAATTAGAACAGTGGGATGTTTATCTTGTCTAGCACCCCTTTTAACATCTGTCTATAAACATCTGGGAAGTGAGGAGACCATCTGCTGTTTAGGAGAAGAATGTTGCCCAATTCTTGTCTGATGCTGAATTCTAGCTGCTAAACAGACCTGCTTGTGGCTGGATTGTTTTTTCTTTTTTTTTTGGTTTCATGACAAGCCACATGTTTTTTGTTAGTTAAAGGTCTAGGCTGCAAACATGTCTGTTCAGCATGAGGACAAATGTTGTGATGGAAGCAGTATGTGCTTTAGCATTGTCTTGCTGAAATATGCAAGAACTTCCCTGAAATAAACTTGTCTAAAAGGGATCATATGTTACTCTGAAACTTTCATGTATTTTTTAGCATTGATGGTATATTTTCAGATACCATAGGCACTGATGCAACCCAGTGCCATCAGAGATGCATCAGATCATTTTAAGTGAGCTTTGGCCCAGAGACGACACCAACATCTGGATTGTGTTTGGCTTCTTCTTTGCATGAATTTCTTTGCATGAGTCAATGCAGTAATGTCCAGTAGAGAATCATGTTTTTAATGCAGTGTTGCCTCACTGGCCTTGTCACTTACAACACTATTCACTGTAGATGGTAGGATCTTAAAAGTCTTCACAACTTTACAGTGGTTAATATTTTTCAAAGATTGTTGTACAATTTTTAGATGCAGTTTGTCACAAAATGGTGAAACTTTGTTCATTTACCTCTAAGAGGCGCTGCCACTTTGAAATACTCCATTTACAGTATACCAGTCATGTTAATGAACTGCTGCCAATTGACCTAATTCGCTGTCAAATGTAGTTGTTTCTTAATTTTGCCAGTTTGTTTTTGTACCTTTTGTTGCCGCTTCAAAATTCAAAACAAACCAATATTGTTTTATAAAATGGTAAAACACATCAGTTTTAATTCAATGATCCGTTATCTAAGTTAAATTTGGAATAATATCCTGCATTTTTGAGTGGCTTCAATTAACCTTTTTAATGACTGCACAGCGAGACACAATGAATCCAGTGAAATCATTATTGTCTGGTAAATGTTCTTGACTTTGTCCTGCTAGTGAGCTAATTCACTTCATGTATTTGTTTGCTGAAGTCCATAATGCTTTAGACTAGAACCTCTAATCTGAGATAGTCCTTATAGGATGGCAAAAATGTTAAATAACTCAGGAAAAAAGTTAAATGTGTAAATCCTAGTGAATTTAGCAAACAGTGAACAAACAGCTAGACATTCTCTCCTAAGCCTAATTTGAAAGGCACTAACCAACTTCATATGCAAGTTTTTCAGCTTAAAGCAAAATCTAAATAATCTCAGAAAACCAAGACTCGCAGCAAAGATTTGAATGTGGCATGCTTGTTTAGTCCTGCTTCTCAAAAACTCTGCAACTATCATTAGCATTATCATTATCAGGGATGATATTCCAAGGGTACATCAAGGTCTTACAGGGCATATTAAGAATGCATTGGGTTCTCAATTACATATGAGAGAGCGCAATAAGTTGGCAATGTCTTGCACAATGCACATCCTCCAAATTTTTGTAGCAAGGTCATGGGGGTTAATTGTGGTGGCAGCATATCAGGACATTTGGGAGTGTTTTTGGCAATTCATCCCTGCCATGGGCTGATCAGACATCTATTAGGCAATGTTCTCAAGAATTTGAAGCAAGATAGTCTACACCCACCTCATGACTTGGTTATGACTACATCACATGGTACTACTGTGCTTGCATGTAGTGATCTTGTAATACGTTTGCTGCAAACTGATGCTGTCCGAAATAGTAATGCCAAAGTGGGGACTGAGGCATAATATGAACATGGGTGTATGGGGTAGGATCTTCATGGCAACAAGCTGCGGGTGTATAGAACTGGGTGAGCATAGGAGAAGGCATATCATGAACATATAAGAAAAATCATGTTTGGCAAGTCATCAGACAGTGACAACATAATGACTGCCTTGTCACTGAAGGAGGCTTTCAATTTTGTTGCAATTCAACCTCATTCTGCTAAGTCGTGTAGATCATGGAGAGCCTAGCAGGATGATAATCTTATGTGAAGGGGGCCTTTAAAGTGACAGTGTCAACCAGCACACTACTATAACAACTGAAATTAAATTAACTGAAATATACAATACTCTCTTTATTTCTGCAACAAACTGGAGAAGTGCATAGGTGATCATTTCTTTTTGTCAGAGACTGACAGTGACATTTAAAGAAAGACAAAAGGGAATAAAAGAGTAATCTGTGGAAGAATAAAGAGGTATACAAGGGCACAATTAATGATTCATGAGCTACAGGGGATTTTCATTAATCAATATACATTTCTTGTAGAATATTTGTTGTCAAAAAGTAGAGTAATTAAGAGCTTAAGCTAGTTAAAAATGTCCATAGCACTAAATTGTTATATTAGCAAGGAAATCACCCACATTTGGTACCCAACTTCTCCCAACTTTGTAAGTGAATAGATCCCTCAGATAAGTGATGAGCTTCAAGCTAATATCATCTGTGTGCCATGGAAGCAGCTGCAGCTCCTATTATACTAACTGCCTGCACCTGTGAGAACAGGTATTTGTACTCCACCTTTTGCCATAATTCTTTAACAGACTGTTATTTTCTTGTGGTTCCGGTGTTCCTGTGCCTTGATCTTGACCAAGTTCTGACCACTGACCCTGCTTCTTACCTGCTCTGCTGGATCAGTGAGTTTTAAATCTGCTTGTTTAAATGCCTCGACCCAGGCAACTACTCATGATTTTGGATTTTAGCCAATGTTCTTCTGATTATACCAAGAAGTAAACTAATTAAAGTACAGTCAAGTTTATACCTGATTTTAATGTGGTACTTGCTATTTAAATTAACAAAGAACATTAACTAACAAAAATAGAGTGTATGTTTAGACTGTGTGAGTGTAACATTCACCTCTCAAGTCTGGTACATAAAACAAAAAACACTTGCTTCAAGTTGCATTTTTTTTCACTTTAGGTACATGATATACTTACTCAAGAGTTTTATTGATGTCAATTCTGAATTCCATCAGATTTTAAAGCAAATGGTTTAAATAAGAGAACTAATCTTTGATTAAAGAACTTTTCCCTGATAACTGCAGTGCATTCAACACATTGGCTCCCTTAAAGAAAGTCATGTTTCCCTTACCAAAAAGAAGTTTACTGAAGTATAATTCAAGTATACTTATAATGAAGACAGTATACTTTCAATGTACTCATCAGAAGTAGACTTACCAGAGTATACTTTAATATATACTTACATTAAAGTTTACTTAAATTTAGACTATACTTGTACTTGACTGTACATAGCAGAAGTATACTTCACCAAGCAATGTATAAGTATGCTAAAATATATACTTCAAGTTTACTAACATTTAGACTATACTTGTACTATGCAACACTGACAGTTTTTCTTCTATGTTTACTGAAAAAGGATTTCTTGAAGCAAGATGTTTTATTCCGTACAAGAGCTCAGTATCATCAAATTGAGTGAGTCTTTGCCTCAAATAAAAATCAGCTTTTATAAAGAAGTTTATAACTTTTTTTACTTATCATGATTTATTTTTTTATTGTCCTGTTTAACTTTTAGAGTATAAAAAAGAATCAAGTCATTGTTATGGTTTTGAGATGGCAACAAAAAAAATTCTGAAACCATAAATCAGATTTTTTTTAAAAACTGAAAACAGATTTGTCTTCTACATACATTTCTATTGAAAGAATGTCTCACAGAGCTGTGCTGAAATAGAAATGATCTTGAACAGAAAAATTGCTCTGTCTTTCGGTTCTTGTGAACAACTGATGCTCCTATATCAGGTGAGGTAATTTTTCAGCTCTGCTTCATGCTATAATGTTAATTTAGAGACATAATTTGGGATCTAAAGAGTGTCGATGGGATTGAAGTGGTTTTCATGGGTGACAGTAAAGTTAAAATGAACAATAATTAATCACTGTGACAAAAAAATGAATGTGATTGTTCTGGATGTGTGAAACGGCCTTAATGAAGTGAGACAGTATCAATTATTGTGAGTGGAGGGAGCGATGGAGAGAGCAGGGGTAGAGCAGAAAATACAAATCTGGAATAGTCAAGGACAGAGGTTTAAATTGAGACTGTGATGTAGAAAGTGTTTGAAAACATAGTTTACACTCCATTGGATGGCTAAGAAGGTCAATCTGAGGATTGCAACAAACCAGTGTGTCTAATGATTTATCTGCCTAATCTGATGCAGATCATTAGGCAGAAGCCCCTGTACAACCAAAACAAAGGAAGCATAAAACATCACTGCAAACAAAAGGGGAAAAACGTCCTCCAGAGATTTCTAATTATGTTTAAAATTGAAGTAAATAAATTCAAAATCTACAAAATAGTTTTAATCAGAAATGGATTAATCTGTATCAAGCTGGTTTATAATAAAGTTATGCTTATTCCCAGGTTTGTTTCGCTCTTTAATAAATCTGCTTACAGATAGCGGGCAGAGATAGAGCCAAAAACATGAGCTGGTGATTGAGTTTTCCTATTAGCAGTGAGTGATCAGGATGGGTATGTGGGACCAGGTGGTGGGCTTTGTGAGAGAATCAACCCAGCTGAGACACAGCCACAAAGCTGGGAAGTCACCAGCGCAACAGATGCCCATATGGAGGAATGCAAGCTTTCCTGCAGAGAGGAAATGTGTGTGTTTGTGGACACTGCTGAAGTCTGTTGCACAGGCTTCGTTATAAATGAACATGGCTCACTGGGGCAGCTGGACCGAGCACCGTGGGGCAGCTGGTAATTTGGAGAGTCGTGAGGAGCGGTTGGTCAGCCCAGCTGTGTTAGGTGAGGTGGTGAAATTGTTGTGGGTTTGCATGACAGAGCATGCATCCAAACATATGTCCACATCTGTGCATGTATGCACATTCCTCTGCAAGGTTAAAAACACAGGGGGCAGCTCTTCACAGATCCTTAAAGATGACAGGGGAAATAAACAAGGCTGGAGCTGAAATGACACTTCACTGAAATATTAATCATCATCCACAGAGGAGGGCGAGTATACAGAGAGACAAAAAAGAAAGATGGATGGAAAAGAGAAGCACAGATATTAGAGCGTAAACACTACACAACATTACATAAGGATTTCCTATACTTTGAACCCCACAGTAATAATTTGCTTGAATATCCATATGTAGTGAATAATTTATTTTGATGTATTCCAAACGAAATCAACTAAATACAGAAAAACCAAACAAACACTCAATACATATATAAGTAGGAAAAAGGATGGAGGAGAATTCTAAAACCCTGAAAAGTGGTTGCTCTTACAACAGAGTCTTTTAAATAGCATAAGAAATCAAGCAGCTTTTAACAAATCAATTAGCGCTATCTCTCCCTTATCCAGCTGACTGAGAGTTCGGAGGGAGGAGAAAAGAAGACTAAAAGCACTGGGAGGAAGGAGAGGACATGTGGAAGGAAAAAAAGAAAAGAAAAAGCTTTTGTTTTTCTTTTTCTATCTCACTCTAATTAGACAGACTAGAGTGAGCAGAATCTCAATGGCAGGATGCGGAGTGTCAAAGATATAAAGAAGAGAGATGAAAACCAAAGAGGTGGACATACAACAATACTAATCGGTACCTGTAGCTTGCAGAAAAGAGATATAGGTAAACATTAGCTTTGAGTGGAAGATCGAAGATAAATACAGCTAACCAAAAAACGTGTTCCTAACCACAAGCAAGAGGTTAGCTAGGAGAGATGCTCCAGAGAGGAACAAGGAGCGACTCCCTACACTGCTGACCTATTGACAAGGTGGGTACCCCTGTTGCTCAGTAGGCTACTATCGATGCTCTAATTTCTCTGAAGAATTGCAGCCTTCATTGACAAGATTTTTCTCTTTAAAGATACAATAAGATGTGAAAACTATGGATTTAGGATTTTCTGTCTGATTGGTTTAATAGTAAAGAAAATTCTGCTTTAAATTTATTTTATTTATTTATTTTTATTTTTTATCTTAAATCTGAACTGAAAAATGTACATGGATTTAAGAAAACATGTAGGTTGTCCTGTGGAATTAATGACAACAACATGCATCAACAAAACTTACAGTTGATAACTCCAACAAAGATTCAAAGAGCTACTTTTAATGTCATTAATACTTGTTACGGTATCAAATACCACTAATATCCACTCCGTTTTTTAATTCGTATTATTTCAGTCTAGTGCTTGAAAACCTCCCTTCCAGAACAGATTTACAGCACTTCTTTATTACAATGGCAACCCAACACATTTCTCATAATCTCAAAGCTCAAGTGTACAACTGGAAACTTGAGTCAGACTCATACTTAAAGCAGCTTAATGATGATTGTACATTAATGTACTCAGACATGACACGTGTAATTCAAACCAGCCTCAGTCATTTAAACTCCACATGTTTATTGCAGAATTATGGGGCCCTAATGTGTTGCCACTGGTATAGATTTTCTTACATTTTATTGTAGACCAAAATAGTCCAGTCCAGTTTAAAGACCCACTCCAATGAAAATCATGCTTTTGCGTTGTTAACATGCTCTTATGGCATTTTTCTGATGCTAGAGGACATATTTTAAGAAAATTTGGCTCTAAATTGCATTTCTGTGTATTTCTGCATTGGAATTGCAGATGTAAATGAGCTACTGCTGCTATGCAGAAACTTCGTCCTACAAAAAGTTTTGTCATTTTGGGTAAAAAAGCCACAATCATAATTTATAGACCACTGAGATGTTTTAAAATAGATCAAAAGATAATTGGAGTGAGCCTTTAAAAAGTTGAAAAAAAAAAAAATCCAAGCAGACATAAGAGAGGACTCTTTATATGAGAGCTCACAAGAGAGATCAGTTTTTTTATTAAAATGTATGTATTGGAAAATTTCTGATAATTTTTTGAGATCATATAAAATGTATTTTTATATTTGGACTCCACAGTTCAATGTTACAACTGCAAGTAAATGCACCCACTTGTTTTATAGCTTTTTGATCTGTTATGGGTCATAGAGAAGTAGTTTTTTCTTAATCCAGCGATCACTAGGTGAGAGACAGGGTATTCTCTGCACAGTCTGCCAGTTCATCACCACAGGCAGAAACCAAACAATTCTGCACATCTAAAGCCAATTTTAGAATAGCCAGTTAAGCTAACAAGAAACTGAAGTATGTAATAAAAAACTTTCATGAAGATCATACAAACTATGGTCAGAAAGGTCCCTGCTGAGAGTTGAACCTGTGACCTTGCTGTAAGGCTACGTGCTAATCAACACCACCACCGTGCAGCACTAAACTAAATCCACATTTATCTGATATATTTAGCAGCTATATCTAACTCACTGCAGACCTGCTCTCATAAAGAAACAGAAGAGTTATCACACTAAATTATTGATCCATTTTTGATCTACATATTCTTTGAAAATGAGTGAGTGGCTTCATCAATCATTTCAGATAATAAAAGATCAAAGTTAAAGACTCGATATCGATGAAATCATCGGGACCTTTAGTAAGTGTTCAGTATATACCGTTTAATCTTTGACACCAGAACCTTCTAACATTAACCCTTTAATAGGATAAAGTGTCCTAAGTGTTGAATTAATTTATGTTAACTATCATCCAATTGTAACCAAGAAAAACAAATAAAAGGTTAAATGTATTATGTGCCACAGTTTGATCATTTTGAGCAGTTTGATGTTTTGCAGAGTTAAATTTCTGTCTCCAGGCTATTGAAAACTTTTTTAAATTCATGATACTCAAGCCTGTTGATGAATGAATAAAAGGTGTTTTTGCAGTGTAGTAAAGAGGATTCCCATGCAGATAAATTCAGTTTAACCTAACTTACAAATCAAAATTCTCTGTACTTTAAATACACAAAAGGTCTAAATTGCTGTATTTTCAATTTTTTAATGTGCAAAAATAAATCAATTTGCTTATTGTATTTCTAGGAATGGAAGGGACTAAAAAGTGGTGCAACTTTGTACAACAACTGTGTACAGCATGACGTATGTAGCTTTATTAAAAGCAGTGCCGCATTTCAAAAGAAACTTCATACTAAGCAACACATTTAAACCTGCAAACACAAATTTCCTCTTGTCACCTGGTTCAACACTTTAAAAATGTACAAAAGTCTACAAACTGTTAAAAAAGATACATTAATAATTCAATTTATTTTTTACTTCCTAGGTTTGTGGTTTATATTTATACATTTCTCTGTGTGTCATTTGCATAACAAAGAAAAAAATCTCATACAAATATGAAAACTGAACCCTCTGATTTTGTTGGAAAATAATATTTTCTTTCATTCTTACTTGCACCTCATGCAAGTCCAGTTTAACTGAATGGAGCTCTACTATTTTTTTTTATAAACATTCAATCTGTTTTAGGAGTTTAAAACTACACACAATGATCACAGATTTAGAAAAATAAATTTTAGAGATAAAGGTTTGTTTGTCTTGCTTCTATAGAGTAATGCAATGCAGTTTGTCTCTCTTATTCCAGCAAAACACAATTTTTCAGCTAAATCTATTTAAAATGGAGGTTAGCAAACCCTAATAGTGCTTTGAAAATTTTCTTAAAAACTCCCCATTTTCAAACAAAGACTCATGGCCATGTGAATAATCCATCAAATTCAAGTAGCTTTTTTCCAGAAGCTGTAATTGCATTTTCTCATGATCAAGGCCTTTAACAAAAGAGGATTGGAAACCGAGTGGAGTTCGAGTTCAGAGTGAAACCTTTACAGTGATGCACACAGACTGAAGAACACAGCATCAAAGACTGCTACATCACTTTCAGCATGTAGTCACAAAATTAGCTGACAAAAAAAGAATGACATTCTGCACCATATGTGGCAGCAGCAATAATCCCGTTTAATATGAAACCTGGTGCAGATTGCAAAGACGCAACACATGTTTTTTAATGAGGGAGGCAATTAGACTGTGATTCTAAGAGTCCATGTGTATGAGACTGTTAATTTCAATTACAGGATACATTAGTATCCACCTCAGCTCTCCTCCCTCTGTGGGGAAATCTTAGAACCTCAATAATATGCAGGAGCATAACTATATTTAGAACTAGTACGTAGGTGAGCCTGCAATTAGAACCAGCACCAAATGAGAAAATTTCAGTCTCTAAGAACAGGAAAACCTCTGCAAATCACATTAAATCTTATTGAGCTTTGGCCTTTGCCAAAAGGAAGAGATATTGATATTTCTCCAAGAAAGAAACCATGCAGAAACCATGCAGATTACACGATGGGTGGTGTCTTATTCATGAACGAAGGCAAACATGATTTAACTGCTAATACAACTGCAGATAAACATTAGTTGTTTTTGGGGGGTGGGATTGTTATTTAAACTTTACACTTTTTTTGCTAAAAGCCAAATATATGCAGAAAGTAAAATTTTAACTGAAAAATCTCTATTTAATGGTCAAATAATTGTCCCTAATAAAAATAAAGTCTTAACTGTCTTATGTACCGGTATGTGTTTACAGTGCTTTGCGCTCACAACAGCTATATAACCTGGGGACGGTGGAGTATACATCCCTATCTCACTAAAACATCAAGTCATGAGGGCTGGGGGCAGGTTGTGAGGTGGTGCCCCCTCCAACAGTTGGCTCCGAAGGTAACTGCCTATATTAGTGCCTATTCCACAAGTGTCATTAAATCCTCTCTGGTCCCTCGTGGTATTAAAAAGGGTACATGTGGAAATCTCTTTTAATGTCTTGCACCAAAACATTGGTATTGGATTCGTGTGTGACCTCTGTAGGGCTTGGCGGAATCAGGGTTTAGTGGGGTCAGTGCTGAGTCAATGTCATACATTCTTTATTAAGTTCCTCAAGTCATCCTGAATTTGTTGTGTGGTGGATAACCTTGTCCTGCTGGTGGAGGCCACTGCACTCAGGGACTGTTAGCTGAGTGTTTTGAAGGAAGCGTGTTCTGTCTGTAAATAAAAACTGTGTGATGTTTATAGTTTTACAATAATCACTCTGCATTTTAATGAGATGATCAATATTCATAACTTCCAGTCTCAGTAACTGTTGCATGACAACAACTCCATCTATATTTCTCAGCTGATAGATGATAATAAACATATATCCATCTTTTACCTGCTTGTTCCTGTTCAGGGTCACAGAGAGCTGGTTCCTATCTCCAGCAGTTATTGAATGAAAGGAAAGGTACATCGAGGAGAGGTCGCCAGTCCATCAAAGAGGCCACATGGAGACAAACAACCATACACACACACCTAGAAGGCCGATTTAGAGTTACCAGTTAATCTTACAGGAATATTTTTAGTTTTTGTGAGGAAACTTGAGCAACTGAACAATTTCACACCTGCACAGGGAGAACAGAAAGGTCCCAGCCGAGTGTCAAACATGCCGCCTTCTAACTGATGTACAAATACACAGTGCTAACCAACTGCATGGACTACAGTACATATCACATATGAAAATCTGTTTTGGTTGCAGATGAACTTGTTTTTAAGTCTGAATCATCTGCAACAAGCAAAAAATCAAGGGCTTAGTGGTAAATGTCAGTTCCACTAGCAGCTCCTGCTAAACGTGGGGAAAAAAGGTTTAAATCCCTAATATTTTGTAGGTGGCTGTCATCGGTCATCTGTGATTATGTAATTTGTGCAGAACCAAGGAAGAACTGAAGCTGAGGCCTTCATGAGGTGACTGGCCTCAGTCTACATCATTATCACCCACAAAAGCTGTAATCAGCAGTAAAAGGTGTCAGGAAAAAAAGATTATTTGGTTCACTCAGCAGGAGGGCTTTGCAATGGCAACAAATGGCTCAACTAATCTTTAGTGTAATGCCATTATTACTGGTGACAAGGTGTCAGCTCAAAAGCCATAATGAAGTGCATCACAGAGTCATTTTGTGTTTATATTTCACAAACGGTTGGGGAGAGGCTGGTATGCTTGAAAAGAGGGAAAACAAAATTAATCTAACAAGCTTTGCTTGGTATGTACGTGCTCGGTCTCCAGCTGAATGACAATGACAAGGCATCAGCTTTCCACGATACACATTCCATTGTGAATAAATGAATATGTGAGCACAATGCAAAACAAAGGCAAATGGAGGAATTAATTCAATGAATTGAAAAGCCTGCATTGCCAGATAAGCCATAAGGCTTCACGGCTGAGGTATGAAATATGACAGCGCTTCTTCAGCTGGATGGATTTGGTCTTTGGATCTACTTGTGACAATCTGCCCATTCAGTGGCCAGTGTGCTACGCTTTTAACACAAGCCTGAGTTTCTTGCATCATTAATTCAGCATCTCCCTGGCACAGCATTTTGGCTGCTTTCTCTGCATACAGGCAAGTAAAATGCCAAAAGAACTAAAGGTCAGGGAGTAACAGAAAAAACTTTCACAAACATACGAATAATATTTACACATGTCCATATTGCAGAAAGATTATTTTTCAAATGTATTAAAGTAGTGAACTTTTTGAATCTGATGTGTGCATTTTGCTGGGGGAAAGTATAAAGTTACGTCTGTCTCTTCATAACTAGACAGTAAGATCAGAGAGGGAATCTCCATTAAGTTCAACATTCAGCCAGATACATAGCAGTGGATCAGAGCCAGAAGCAGCCCAGCGGGACCCAACCTGAATGTCCAGCTGTAGCAAGGCCAATCAGCTATCAAGCTAGCTAAAACAAACACCGTGCCAAGTACGGAGCTACAAAAAGCCTGAGCCTACAGCTGGAGTCCCGTGTGATGGGTAGATGATAAACATGGATGGTCACCATTCCAACTGCCTCGGGTTCAAAGTAGGAATGAGGGATGGATAAAAAGAGCCAAAAACCTCTGATGATCAGAGCATTAACTGTGCTAAACAGGATGAAACTCACAACTGAAACAGACATTTTTTACTGTCATGTGTTTTTTTTTTCTGCAACAATACTGAACTGTTGATAATTTAAAAAAAATTGCCATTGCTCTAAAACACAAAAATAAAACTGAATGGCAATAAAATGTCTTACTATTGTAATAAAAAATAAAAATTCATTTTGCGATAATTCCAACTAAAATATTTCATTTATACCTCCAAATGTTGAGTATGAATGCTCTAAGAACATCTCTTTCCTGTCAGTGCTGCCAATTTTTGTTGTTAACTTATTTACCAACTTATCCAGTTGGTTAAATTTACTAAATTCAATATTTGGCAAGGATTAAAAAAAAAAAAAAACATTGTCTGATGTTTAATACAGTTTTTAGGCTGTGTGTTGAACTTTCACCGTACATGGTGAAAAAGACACAGACTCCTTGGAATGAGACTATGCATAAAAATATGAAATTATGGTCTCCAGCTATATATTTACTGTAGCTTTGAAATTAGCTATTTAATATCTTGGCAATGACACTGTTGAAAGAGTTGATGTAACAGATGAATCACTTTGCCTTTATATCTTGTGAAAGGACGACAGCTCTGTGTATGTTGATAACCAGGGAAAAAAAAGAGCAGCGAGACCTACAAAAGGAACAAAACTAGGCCATCAAATGCTTTCCAAAGTTTTATGGGTCTGGCATTCAAGTGAATAATACTACAACATTTACATCTACTACTATGTTTAGTACCCTTTGTAGAATTTACTGTGAACTGGAAACATGTTTCTAGTCACAGCTGGAACTGTTATTAACAATAAGTTTAAATTGTTGATGTGGGATGTTCTAAAATAAAATAAAACATGGAGATGTTATCTGTGACCATGTGTGAGTATCAAACTAAAATAGACAAACTGTCAACCAAAATTAGAAACTGGAAATCCACAGAATGAAAACTTGTAAATGAAGTCAGTGTTTTTATGACTCAACATGTAACAATGACCTAAAAAAGATTCTTTAAAATAGATAAAAGTGGCAAAGATGTGAATTGAAATGGCAAAAGACCTTGTTAAAAATACAGCTGATCTATTATTATTGTTATTTCTACACTTGAACAGTTAAAAATGAATAAAAAAGTGTAAAAAGGGTTACTAAGTCCTCGTGATAGTGGACTGGAAAGAAAAAAACAGGCCAGTAAACGTTTTCCATCTTCAGTTCTCTGTTCTTCCTTTTCTCAGAATGATGGGATAGTACAAGAAAAAGGTATTTAAGCTTATAAGAACGGAGGTGGAATATGATAAAGTTACAAAACACCTCTGTCAGAATCCTTTTCGCTCTGTCATGCAGCTTTAGACAAGCCTGCAGCTGTCCTTGAACATATACATAAATGTCTGAACATATGAGACCAATATGGAAATGTGCACACTTATAGTCACGACTCCATGTGAACTTATTCCTTATCTTATATGATGGATGGATGGATGGATGGATGGATGGATGGATGGATGGATGGATGGATGGATGGATGGATGGATGGATGGATGGATGGATGGATGGATGGATGGATGGATGGATGGATGGATGGATGGATGGATTTTTAAATTATGTATTTTTAGTATTAAGTTTTTTTAGGAACTTGAAATGCAACTGAGATTTAGAATTTCATACATAAAAAATGATTCAAGATCCTCATTAAAACAACAAACAAACATCTGCACATTCTCATCTGATTACCACTCAGTTTGTTTAGTTTTCTCAATGTATATAAACAGCCAGTTTAAACTGCAGGTGGATTTGTTTGCTTCACATGGCTTGGCAAAGGTAGAGGACCCTAATAAAGAACTATTAATATTCAGATGGCAGAAGATAAAAAGTAAAGTGAAGACTTTAAAGTGCTTTTTTCTCAAATCACCGAGATTTACAAGATCTATTTCCCTGATGTTCTTTCTATACTTCCTGCCATTTTAGCAAACATTTATTGGTCCAGAGAGAGCTGACTGAGCATGCTTCCTACTTGCTACAGTTCCTTGCTAAGCAGTCATAAAGTGACACATATTTACACCTGGGACCTGCCTGGTGTGGCAACAGACCTCTGTGGGTAATCACAGCGGCTCTTTGAGCCGGTTGTTGGTTCTGCATTCCTCGCAAAAAGTCATTGACTTTGATTTATTTGGCAAACCTATTAGTTTCTAAGGGAAAACTGGCTGTCTCCAATTAGTTCTGCTTTCCTGATGCTTGATGTTTCCATGTGCCAAATAGGTAATTGACACACATAAATTAATATTGGAAATGTTCCCTAACCTGTCATCAATTTATATTTACATCTAATTAATTTATTGAATTTGCCAGTTCTTTGTTTCTCAGAAATATTCATCTTTTCTATTTTGAACAATATAAATGATGTAAAACAGCAACAACTACAAAAAATGTTTTTTTTTTCTATTTGCTGGTGGCATATCTTTCTGTCCTTTTTGTCATCCCATTATTATGCATCATATCACATCATGAATTCTGAATCAGCTCTAAGTCCACCATTTGCTGTATTAACCTTTGCACATTGCAAAAATACGCCTTAAAAAATTTAGGAAGGTCACAAAGGGTGAAAAGCCATGAGTGATCTATGAAGAGCATTAATGTCCGCTTCGATTAGCCTCCGGTGGCTGACTTGTACTAGTCTTTTGGAAGGAGGAGGACCTCACAGACGCCAACGGCTCCCCTTTAAGCTCTCAGATGACAGTTTTAAACTTTTAAGATTTTCACAACCTGCTGACCGTAGAGTCTGGCACCCTTCCACTTACACACACACAGACGCATCACTTACAATAACAACTTTATCTAGTATTATTTTTGGACATACAGTAAATGTTTAAAATAAACAGTTTTTGGAAAATAATTTATTGCTAATATAGGAGAAATAAATGTATTTGATTTAGAAATAATGGGCACCACAGCAGATTCCTGCAGCAGTGCTGCACAGCTCATAATGATTTTTGACAGCAAGAAGCCTTGAAATAAGAAAGATTAAAGGAAAACAAAGAAGTGATCTAAAGGAACCTTCTAATTATGCAAATCTACGACACATTACTGTACTTTTATTGAT
This sequence comes from Pachypanchax playfairii, assembly GCA_006937955.1. Classification (NCBI taxonomy): domain Eukaryota; kingdom Metazoa; phylum Chordata; class Actinopteri; order Cyprinodontiformes; family Aplocheilidae; genus Pachypanchax; species Pachypanchax playfairii. The sequence goes on along the minus strand of SSNP01000017.1, from coordinate 1,664,703 downwards.
TTGTGTCATAATGCCTGCTTCATTATATTTTTCACAGATTTAGATCTCAACAACATACAATGTGCATCAGTGTAAATGGACTAGTGGAAGAAGGAAAAACTACGACTGAGCCAGCAACTACTAAAACCATAGACTACCATCAGTCTACTGTAAGGTTTGCTTAAGCACATCAGCTCACTAGGTCCTATGTTTAGCTGGTGCAGTGCTCCACATCCTTTGCTCTGTTCTGGTGCATTAAAGGTTCATTCAGGTATCAGTCTCAATTATTTAGGCTGGCCATGGTCAGTAGCTGGGAGAATAATTTATTCATAAATGTATACAGTGTAGTAGACCAAAAGCAAGAACTGGGTTTTATTCTGTTTTATTGATGACCATGAGATGTGTGTGTTAAGCATTTCTCTCTCTTTCTTTTCTCGTTATATCCCCCACAAAAGAACAACAAAATGAATTCACTGTACCGTGGTTGACTACTTATTTTTGTAATAAAATGTATCATTTCTTTTTGTTGTTATTTTTGGCTGCCACAGCTTGCCTTGTCAACTTTATCAACACAGAGCATAAATTACTTATGTTATCTTTACAGAAAAAAACACTTTGTTTTTATTGTTTTTTGTTCTGCTAGAGTGAGTCTCTTTAAACTTTAAAACAATCAGTGACCTTATCATTTTATATTATCACAACGTTATCTTATTTGCAAAATATTGCAGTTACATCTGTAAAGATATTATCTTAGTTTGAAAAAAACAGAATGTACAGTAGCTAAATTCAAGAAACTCAAGCAAACGCTATCAGGTCATCTCACCTTCTGACATTACAATCAACAGTTGATGACTTTGGTATATGTACTGGAATCACATTATACTAATACTGGCACTACTAATTGCTAGTATGAGATTGGATCATATGGTACACTTGATAAAAAGCTACTACAAAAAGGACGATCTTGTGTCAATTTCTCTAAAATCAAAACAAACACTACAGCTTGACTAATTCATCATTTGGCAGTAGGGTCATTCTGACACTCCGTTTTGGTGTTTCAAATGCACTGATTAGCCTGACGGGTTTGAAAGGTCAACTTTACACATTTTTAAACCACAGGATAAGGCTTCTTCTTTCTGTTTTTTTTTCCTACTGTTTAAAGTAAACAGTGAATGTGTTCAAGTCACTTCTCCTTCTCTGCAAACCCTCCCTTACTGCAGCATATTTCACAATCCATGGGCCCACTTAATGTTCTGCACGCTGTTGCTTCATGCGTATTGCTCTAAGTGAACATCTTCACATCAGTGGATGTTTTTACGAGAGTGTGACAGACACAAAATGCCATTTATAGCTTGTGGTCATAAATCAAATTGCTTTCCACAAAACTATGGTGCATTACGAAGACGGCACGGCATCATTGATCACTCTACAGATCCACGATCTTCTGATGACTTAAAGTTGCCCAGCATCATTCTCTTACAGCGCTTCACCCCCTGACAGTCATCTGTATCCACCTTATCTCCAGCGGAGAGCCAGCACATCAGGACAACATGTCAGGATGCTTAAACAGCCAACACATGTTTATTGAATAATATCATTGAAGAAGAATCATAAAGGAATAATGTTTATTACCAAGAAAGGCTGAGATTGTCTCCGCTTTCCACATGCACACATACAAATGTGAACATGTTCAGACACTTTCTTTACTCACTGAATCAAATAAAAAGGAACTTTTTGTATTGTTAATTTAAACTAACTCGATTTATTTACACATTGTAAGAAAACATGTTTATAGTATTTTCATATTTTGTTATTTTTAATTAAAAAAGCAGTATTATAGTCATATTATCTGTAAACATGTGAATGTTGTTTTGTTTCAGGTCTTCTGCAGGGCTATGGTGCCCATGTCCTTCCATTGTGCCTACTGTCTGTCTGTCTGTCTGTCTGTCTGTCTGTCTGTCTGTCTGTCTGTCTGTCTGTCTGTCTGTCTGTCTGTCTGTCTGTCTGTCTGTCTGTCTCAGCTTCTGCTGATGTACCTGTTAAGTTAACAGAAATAGTCTATGTGTTAGGTCATTGCATCGCTCTGCATTTTAATTTTAATATTTTAATCTGAAATATTCATAACATTTTCCTATGTCTCTCTCTATTGCTTTTCCTATAGTTACTTTGTCTGTGCTTTGAATCTGATGTCACATCTAGGTGACTCGACTGAATGATCATATTTTCTTTCTGAGCTAGAAATGACTGTCTGTAAAGGAGAATGCCGTATTCCCCAAAAGAAACAATAGCTGAAGCTTCCGGTACCAACACACCAACAGAATAAATGTTTTTTTTGTTTTCACAAGAAAAGCCAGGAAAAAAATAAAACCTTAATATTAGTATTGAATAAAACGACAGGACTATTTTGCATTTACAACCATTTAAGGTCCGACTTTAGTAGTAAAGCTTTTTCCTGACAAGATGGCTTGTGCAGTTCTGATCAAAAGTTTTGAGAATGACGCAAATATTGGTTTGCACAAAGTTTGCTGGTTCAGTTTTTATATAGCCCTTGTCGGACGGCCTAACACAGACGTTTTCCATCAGGCGTGTGCATAAATATTAAGACATTTACATCAATTCCTAGTACTCTCTGAACAAAACAATTCCCAGAAATTGGGTTCGTGTGTGAGAGTAAACTGTGGACAGTTATACAGCTGGACCTTCAACACAGGTTTTTGTGCTTAAGTTGAAACTAAGGGCATTTATATGAATTCATACTACAACAATGTCTATTTGCATAAACTCCTGAATGGTATGAAGATCAGATGAATTACAAAATCCTTCTTTGACATGAAAATGAACTTAATCCCCCAAAACCCATTTCCACTGCACATCATTGCTCCCATAAAAGAATCTGCTGAGACCATGTCAATAATTTTCTCACTAACACAGGTGAGAATGTTAACAAGCTGACAGGAGATCATTATGTCATGCTGACTGAGTTAGACTAGCAGAATGAATGTGTTAAAAGGAGGATGATGCTTAAACTAATTGCTCTTCCTTTTAGCCTGGTTACCTGCAAAGAAACACGTGCAGCCATCATTGTGTTGCATAAAAAGAGCTTCACAGGCAAAATATTGTTGCTATTAAGATTGTACCTAAATCAAACATTTATCAGATCATCAATAAAAAGGTTCAGTTGTTGTGAAGAAGCTTCAGAGCCCCCAAGAAAGTCCAGGAAGCACTGGGACCGTCTTCTAAAGATTGATTCAGCAGCAGGATGGGAGTGCTACAAGTGTAGAGCTTCTCAGGAATGGCAGCAGGCAGGTGGGAGTGCATGTACATGCAGAGTGAGGTGAAGATGGCCTGGTATCAAGAAGGGCAGCAAAGAAGCCACTTCCATCCAAACAAAAAAAAAACAAAAAAACATAAGGAACAGTAAAGCATCCCAGGACCTTTCATGTGTTGAGCTGCTTCTCACCCAAGGGAGTCCACTCATTCACAATTTTGCCAAGAAAACACAGCAATTAATAAAGAATGTTACCAAAACATCCTCCAACAACAAGTTCTTCCAACCATCCAAGAACAGTTTGGTGAAGAACAGCCTTTTCCAGCATGACATAGCACTGTGTCATAAGGTCAAAGTGATATCTAAGTGGCTCAGAGAACAAAACATTGATATTTTGGGTCCATATCCAGGAAACTACCTAGACCTTAATCCAACTGAGAACCTGAGGTCAAACCTCAAGAGGTGAGTCAACAACAAAAAAAACCCACTAATTTTTTGCATGAACATGATGTAACTGTCAATAAAAGCCTTTGAAGTTTATGAAGTGCTTGTAATTATACTTCAATATATCACAAAAACAACTGACATACATTTCTAAAAAGCAGCAAACTTTGTGAAAACCAGTTTTTGTGTCAATCTGAAAATATTTGGCAACAACTGTAAATGAGTAAAGATATACAGTATATATATATATATATATATATATATATATATATTTTTTTTTTTTTACCTAATTAACCAACAGAATTAGTTTAACACTTTGATTGTGTGACTTAATCAGCTAAGTGGAGTGGATTTGCATGTGATAATGCATTTGTATGTGGATTAGTGACAACATCTCTTCTTGAAGTAAATTAATTAAAGTCCTACTTTTTCATGCTTGACATTTCACAGAAACATCACTCCATTTTTTTCTTTGTTCTCTCCCTGGTTCTGCAACTCTATTACCATCCTGTTTTTTCTAATCAATCAATACAGTTTCTAATAACACAGAACGTTTTTCTAATCAGCACTTTTGTGCAGTATTACAATACTTCAAATTGCCCACTGCATGTCCATGTATTGTGTAATTGTATCACAAAGGCGCGTGATTAACTTACAGGGTGAATGATGTCAGGAAGTCTTCTCAGTCATTGAGATCATCTGCATTGTTTTGGCTGTCCTCTACAGGGTTTAAATGTTACATCCAAAAAAAAAAGGCACATGGCGTGTTCATGAACAGACGGTCATAGTATACAGCATTTCAGGGATGTGATATGCTTGCAGTCAGATACTCCTTCAAAATAGATGGTTATTGAAAAATACATTTTAATACACTGAGTACACTGAGTGTTTTTTATGACTTTTTTTGCATCATCAACAGTTTCTTTAGATGGCTAATGTTTATAAAAAATCCTCAAACTCTCTATTTATTTGACGTACATGTGATAACTTTTAACTTCTGGAAAATACAAATTTTCCAAAACATCCAATTACTTGGACTATTATTTTGGCCTTACTGTGCTTTTGGTTTATGATACAGTGAATTAGAGATCAGATGTTAAGATGTGATACTTGTGGTCAAATTACTCAGAGTCAACAGATTGTTTTTAGTGTTGATGCAATAAGTAGAAACCTGATTTCTGCAGAGAGCTCAGAAAATGAGCTCCTAGAGTTGACCAGTTGATATCACAATTAACCTACCAAATTCATGGTTGTACAGTGAGAAGGTAATTGAGACGTTGTTACACTATTAATACTCATCAAAGAGAGTTTTCCCCACATATTGTACATGAGATGCTCTACTGTGCTTTCACTCTGCTCATGTTTACAGCCAGATCCTTCAAAAGTGCTATACTACAAACTTCCATGAAGACACTCCGCCCCATCTGAGCTGTATTAGCTCTTTTAAAAGGCATCGAGATGCAGCTATATGCTAAAATACACAACACGAGCACAGGGTTGTAGCCTAAGCACAGCAAGTTTAGACCTTATGTCCTACTTCCACTCTCCCCCATACACCGCCGAGAATCCAAATACACAACCACAATGATAAACCATTCAACTCTATTACCATACAAGTTTTTTTAGCTTTAAGGGAAGACTAATAGTGTTCTTGATACTCCCCTTTATGTCCCAGCATAGATTAACTATATTTTGGTAGATTTTTATACAAGGTTGTCAACCAGTGTGAAGGAATATTAGAGAGCTAATTAAAAAAAAGGCCTATGTTCTCTTTGTTGCCAAGCACATTAAATGATGGTCAGTTCATTTATGTTACGATACTAGTTTTTGGATAAACTCAAAGTAAACTACAGAATCACCTCTATGTGTATAAAAAAAGAAGAAAAAACAGCCTCTGTTTTGGTAATGAAGAGAGAAAGGACCATGTCACCCTGACCCCTTCACACAACATCACTTATTGATTGATTGCCAGCACCCAGACTAAACCCCCTTTCAAGGACAAGTGACTTCACTTTTCCTCCCAGCATCCACAGCCACATGCTCGCAGATGTACACACAAACACAAATCCCTGCAGTTTTTAGCTTTGAACAGCTCTCTAAAGTACATCATCTTTGTGTTTGATGACAAATTCTGCACAGGAGCAGCTGCAAACTCAAGTCTCCCTCTATACTGACAGATGGTTTTTACAAAGTCAGAGCTCACCGCTGCTGTTTTTCTAAGGTGAACTTTAAATGTGGTAATCAGCCAGTTGAGTAAATGTTATACATAGACACTGATACGCTTGCTGGAGCTGTTCCAAAATAAAAGGAGGAAAGACCCACTTTCACTACAGGTTCTACATTTACCTCTGTTTCAATAAAAAGGGGAGTTTTTAATATTTATATAGAATACACATTGTAAATGATGTCCCAATTCTGAATGCATTAATTTATACTAATTGTTTCACTTAGTTTTAGTTGTTGAAATTACATCAAAATCTACAGTAATTTAACACTATAGCTTGTGTCATTCCATAATAAAGAATTTATTTTAATACACGTATGATAGTGTGTAAAATACACTGTCAGAAGGTATAAATACCCTGAAACAGCCAAGAGGTATTCAATTACTGTGTGTACAATTTTCAGGCAGTAGAGTCTTTTGACCATGTAACATTTTTTATGCATATTCCAACTCAAAGCTATATAAATTTGATAGCTTATTTGATTTATGCACATCAGGTGATGAATGTTTGTGTGATGATCGAGGCAGGGTGGAGCCCAAGGATATTAACACCTTATATCAAAGTCAGCGTAATTATTATGCAGCTTCTTTTCTTCAGGCAAAATGAACTAAAAGGGAGATGGAACTTTATGTGAAAAGCAAAAATTGTAAAAAGTCATTCAGACGGCTTCTGCACTTTTAAAATTGCCAATATATTTGGGTGGGCTCAGAGGACCATCCAACATTTTGCTGACAACCACTTTTTTATGATTTTGGATTTTTCACACTCCTTTTTAGCCTATTTTGCCAGAAGAATCATTAAAGGGGGTAACAAGTTACATGTTGAGAAAAATTCAGAAAAACTGACAAATTGATTTGAGAAGATTCAAACATTAAGCCACCAACTACAATCTAACCAAAAAGGCCAAATGTACAAGGTCATCAATGCTCAGAGATGTTTTCTATTTATTTTTTGGTCAATAAAGTTCTGTTACCAAATAAGGAGATTCCTCTCTACATGGCTAGTGTTGTTGATTCCCTCCCTCCATGCACCTTGCCTGTGGAGGTGGAGGCGTTCACTTCCAGCACCATCAAAGAAGTGTGTAATGTGGGAGTGCAGAGCTTCTGAGCACAACATCAGCCAAACAAATCTGGGGCCCCATGCCTCTAGAACAATGTTCTGACACATTTTCATGATGTTTTGAAGCTTGTGGCAGATGATTCCTTGTTTAGCACACACCTAGCGACTATGCGAGAGTGTTGCCAGTATGTCCAGTGATAAGAAGTAGTGCAAAACTTTCTACAGTGAGGAAAAAGGTCCAGAATCTCAGTTCCATTTTGCAGAATATTCGTGTTTAGCTAAATTACAATCCAGCTCTTTATATTTTCTTGTTAAACTAAGATCTGCTTGGATGAGTGGATTTTACACAATCAAATGAGCCTAAATGACCAGATATCTGAGTGAGTGAATGGATGACTGGCAGAAATGATGGGCAGAAAGATGAGGTTATGACTAAGAGCTCCAGGTCATGCGGTGGCAGGGGACGAGGGGCATAAACTGCCACCAAGCAGCTGTTAAGCTTTGCTGGCCTGCTGCGTGTTATTTATTGCAGCAATGGTTAGGATCTCAGCATGGTGTCTGCAAAGTGGGTCAGCATATTATCCACCACCCTTCTTATCTTCCCTTTTAAGTCACTATCTTACCCTCTCATCACATAGCTCTTTCATTAACACTGACTGTCTGATAGAGGTTTCACTACAGAATAAAAGCATTATGTTTCCTCCTTTTTCCATCTCTAAAAGCATCACTTCTGTTTTCACAGAATTGGGTCTTTTTTTACTCCTACCGAAATCTTATTATCACTCTTCTGCCATCACTGACTTTTCTTTTGCTACTCTGTTTCTACTCTGGCACATCTCTGTCTGCATTTACTGACATGTAGTCACACAGAAAACAAAACTGAGGAGAAGGAGTCTAAACTAAGCAGAGCTATTCAGTAAACTGTAAGAGTAAATTACTGTAGCCAAGACAGTCAATGACCTTCATTAGCAACCTTCCACTGTGATTAAGGAATCACATTAAAAATAATAAATGCACAAGGCTCACAGGAGAGAACACATGCAGAGTATCACACAGTGGAATACATTCAAATAACAAGGTCTCATGTTCAAAAGCTTTTTAGTAAACACAAGTTCATGGATTTCCCACAATGGAGCCACCCACCAGTGTAAATATGTGATAGAAAATGCACTGATTTCTTCCCAGTGAGTCTGTGAATCCTCCTCAGAGGGCATGATCACCACGCTACGCAGCGATAAGGGTGTAGCTTGCTGAGTAATCAAGGTTTCTCTTGAATCAACGCTGGAGTTGGTTTTAGACCCTCAAGGCTTCAGGGCTGCCAGGTTCCCACAACTCTTAAGCACTGCACTGATGATTTGCAATCCTCTCTATGACTGGCCTAAAGCCTTAATCAGAATCTCAATCCCAACAGCCCCTGGGGTATGGGCGGGGCAGCGGCCTATTCCCACAGCCGAGTTGCTAGGATACAACACTGAGATCTAATAAAACTGAGCACCTGTGTCTGAACTGCACCTGCTACTCTTAGGGGGGAATTATTAAAATCTGAGCCAGCACCTCTCCTCTAATCTTTCTGTCCTGTTCATCCTCATTTCTCAAGAATGGGTTCAATCTTTGAAGTAATTCAAAGCATTCAAAGAAACCCTTTTTTCCTTTTCCAACAACAATAAAATTAGTCTCATCCAATTCAACTGCTACTAAAAAAGAACTGTTTTTCCTCAACCTTTCATGTTTTGGGCTGACTTGAAAAAACAAGCACGCAAAGTATTAATGTGTCATATTCTGCTTTTGAGCAACAAACACAAAGCAGGTTTATGAGAAAGAAAAACGAGTTATTAAAGAAACTCTTGCAAAAGTTTTATTTCGTCCTTTTTTCATTTGTTTTTCCACCGAGATTCACCATTTATTCTTTGTTTCTTCTCAGAACAATACGGAACGTATAACAGTTCACGATGAGAGAACACCTTTGGAGAAATTGCAACCAATTAAAGGGAGCAGTTCTCTGAAAAACTGTGGTGCACAAGACAAAGTGGTATGCTTGCAATCTTGCCCCATGTCTTTCTGTGAGCTAATGCTCATCAATCGTGGCCACAGCAGGTGGCAAAGGGGCAAGGAAGAGTGGAAGAAGTGGTGCTTTGCACCAGGGTCACTTCATCTTCACCCTGCACCAACCTAACACTACATCTCTAGCCCCTATAGCCTCATCAGTAAGGCCCTTTAAAATGTCAGCAGTGGCCAACTGACATTGCAGTCTATACAGATCTACAGAGAGACAAACCCCTGGGACTTGAAGCATGTTTCTGTCCTACTTCATCCACTCTTCTTTTTACTCATGAGAGTCCAGGGTTTTCCGCTGTTATACATATAGGCTCACTGATTCTGATGCTTCCTGTTTAATTAAAGAGGACATTTCACACAAATTTCAGGACTTTGTGGTTATTTCTTAAGAATTAACCTGTGATATGAAACATTTTATATCTAAAATACATTAGGAAACACTGTTTAACAGACCTTTCAATCTATCTGCATCAAAATTCAGCTGGTTCCATCAGGCTTTAAGCAGCAACTCATTAATATTAATTATTCACATTTGCTGGACACAGATTGGCTAACAAACTAGCCTATGAGAGCAAGGCATACTGTTTCCTGCCCCGCTGCACATGGCAACAGGACACGTAGTCTCTTCTGGTTTGATACGTCTTTATGCTACAGCTTTTAGCAAGCAGCAGCACAAAACTGAACTTAAAACAAAGATCCATTCATTCTTTTTTTTTAAATTTGTCATTCAGCCATAAATAGTCAGATCCTACTGAATTGTATATCCTGTGACATAAAGCTGGAAGAGTTGCTTTGACATTGAATAGTCCTGCTCAGCTCTGCTGCAAATACCATCTACTGAAACAGAAAACCTGCAGGCCTGTAAGACATCAAGTGAAGCACACTGTAACAGTGATAGAAGACCTACTATACAGGCCCCACTAGAGACACTGCTTACCTCCTCCCTCCATGATATTTGTTACTGCATGCTTGCATTCCTGTCCGTCTTTTCAAAAGAACTTCTCTGTCCATCTGTCATTCTAATCCAGCTGTTTTATATTCTTTAAGGGTGAAATATTTTTGTCCTGTTTTAAATACCTCAGTCCTGTGTTATTGTGATAAACACATGCTGTTTTCATTGGTGCTAATTATTGTCACAATTTCACATTATCTGTTTACGTTTTATCTGTAGAAGTTTTTGTCTTGATCCAATACAAACTGTGCAGAAACAGCGAATGAGGAATAACAAATGGCTTTAGTTTAAGCATAAAAACAAGTTCAGGTGAAGAGATTTTAGTGAAAATAAAATCCATTTTGCACAGTTCCAATTATCTGTTTGTATCAAAACACAAAAATTCAGATCACTTATTATTTCATACCAACAGATGTTTTCGGGTGTGACAACAATCAGCATTAGCTGCTCATATTCATTGACACGTTCTGTGTGTCTCGCTTTTTTAATCTGATTGATTGACACGTTATTCTAAAACTAAAAGATGCTTTATGTGTTCAAGTTTCACTCTGCCATTTTTCTTATCTTATTAAAAGTTTCTGCCTTTTTCCAAATACTTTCTGTGGAAAACTTACCAAATAAGTGCATTAAGGATTCATGCAACAATAGCAATTTAATTAAATCAGGTCAAAAAACATTTTTTATTAGTATGCTTCTCAGGTTTATTTTTAAAGAATACTTGCTGTGTATGCGTGTGTGAGATAACATTGCCACCACATTTTGTCTGTGAGTGAGTTTGTGTTGTCTGCTTGCCATAATGCTGTATGTTTACCTGCACAGTAATATTGTTGGCCAGCTGACTTACTGTCAGAATGTTAAGTGTTACGCTGTGTTGCACTATCTCTTTTGTCAAACTTTGACAGTCTTTCCAAACAGTGAAATACACAGAAGAAGACAGAAGAACATTAGAGATCAGGGACTTGCTGTTTTTTCTTTTTTATCACCTCAAGTGATTGTGTAAGCAGCCATCTTGAACTACACATGGCATATGGACACATGGCATGTTGATGGCTGCAGGCAGCAAATAAATAAATAAATAAATAACGAAACAACTTCACAGTCAAGCAGAAGTTGCACTGTCGTCTGCATTATGGACAGCTCCACTGGGGATTTCAAGCTCTGTTCTCTCATAATGCTAAACAAAAGCTGAAGGGCTTGGGTCTTTATTTCAGTCAGGCAGTGTTGAAAGAAAAATATGCACACTAGACCAATGTGTGTATTGAAGCCTAAACCGTCTCTGTCCTAAATGTGTCAAGTTCAAACATCACTGTTTTTGTACTGAATGACTAGACGCACATAAGCAGGAAAAGCACAGAGAAGCTTTATGAGTGTGTCATCAGCTTTAATAGTGTCAGTGCAGCTGTGTACGTACACCACGTCATCTCAAATTGTTCTGTTCTACTTCTGATGCACGTTTTGTATTAATGATCTCTATTACTTCAAAATGCATTTCAGCATTATTAGAAAATATAAAAAAACGTACAGAGAAATTCTTCACCCATTCATGTATTGACTAGAAACCTTTGAACCACATGCTGAGAGGTGATGTAAACCCTGGACAGGTCACCAGATCTTCACAGAGCCACACTAACATCACCAGTTAAAATAACATGCATGTTTTGGATGATGGAAGGAAACTGGAGGAACACGACCCATAAACTTTATGCAGAAAGGTCCCAACAGGGAGCTGAATGCCACAAATAATAATGTATATGTTAAATATTCTTGTTTTGTTGTTCTTTTGGTTTAATGTGTCTGTTAAAGACAATAACATGCTCAGAGTCCTTACAGTTACCTACGTCACCATAAAATGTTCCCTCTAGGGAGTAATGTGGTGAAAATAGGAGAGTTTAATTCACCAAATAACATATATTTATTTGGCATTAAAACAGTGTGATTGCTCTCATATTTCAGATGTAGACAGTAGCATTGCTGTGATGGACTGGTGACCTGTCTAGGTGTAACCCCGCCTCTTGCCCAGTGACTGCCGGAGTCCTGCGTCCTGGAACAGGTATAAGCAGGTAAAGATGATGACTGACTGACTGACAGTCACATTGCTCATAATGTCTTTAAACATTCAATCAGTATGTTTAGTTTCCAGACAAACATGAAACCCTGTTCTTTTCTTTACATTTGTATCATATGCATTCAACAAAAAAGATAAAAATATGTATAAAATAAAAACATAAGTTTACTTCAATTTAGGCACTGCATCAAGCTTTACATAAGCAAATTATTCCTCTGATATAAATGCATATACACCTGTAAATAGAAAAGCTCCTAAACTCCTGAAACACCCGTTTTCACTTCCACAGACTCACCATAAATGATTGTTTTCTTGTTTTTGTGCAGAAAGCAGTTTCCTATGGATTATCTATGGTTCTACAAAGCTCTGTCCTGTGCTTCCAAACACTAGGCAGTGTATGACAAATGCCTTTGAGCTCAACCCCAACACAGGCTCAGTCTCTACATCTGGTGAAAAACATGCACACATTTGGAAACATAGCTCTGTTGGTTTTTGAGAAGCTTTCCACAAACTGTGAAATTGACAGAAGAAATATAAAAAAGACAGAAAGAGAGGAAGAGTTTGTGTCTCCACCGGTGTACAATTCCAGCAAAATGGCAGCACACGGATTCGTTTTGTAATTACAGTAAGAGTGGTTTTAGTGCTTTAAAAAATAACTTGTTCTCAAGGAGGACATGGCTGCTGAAGACAGGACTGTCTTTGATGCATGCAAAGCAGAAGTTAATGTGAATATCTTATTGGACCACTGCTGTGCCATTCTTTGAAAAAAGTATTGGACATGGATTTAATTTAAGCACTGAAATATGGCATGGCTTTCCTTCTCAAGTAGAAAGGCAAAGTTCAGAGAAACCAGAAGATGAGTGGCTGGGAGCACTCTGAGCTACACCAAAGAGCTTCAAAACAATCGTGTCTGATTGAATATAGAATAAAATTACCTTTTTGATATATTCTCCCAGACAATATCATTGACAATGGTATGATGCTTAAGTTTCAACTCTGTCTTTAATATTATACCCTATAGGACTGACAAATGGGAAGAAAGCACAGGCACTTAATGCTATGGACAATGTCTGTAATATACCGCATGGCTTCCTTGTTTCCATTCAAATCATCTGATCAGAGAGTGCAGACATAATGAGACAGCTGCCGCAGCTGTGGAGATGAGTGGCCCATGACCGTAGAATCCAAAAGCACAATCAGGATTAAATAAATCTTTAAGGTAATAGCTTCAATTTCTGCAACACTTACAACTTTGATGAGAAATTTCAGCTTCATATTTGTGGATTGCGAATTTGGTAAAAACAAAAGAAATTGACTTTCTGAACAATTTACTCCAACATAAAATCTTTTTCTGAGCTAAGAGCAATTGAGCTGTACATTCCTACTGATGATTGCCATTTTATTATTATTACGACTTTACCTGCACTGCCAGGACCGAGTTTTAATTTGATCCGAATCAATCCTAAACATTTATATAAAAAAACAAGCTTAGAATTTGTTTCTGTTATAGAACAATACCTCTGCACAAATTATCACCATATCTGGTTTATAAATGTAGCCATAGAAGCAGCATGAAATCAATGTATTTACTTAATAATTTGAACTTTCTTTGACACTTAAAGTACATCTAAATGTTATTATAGTTTTACAAGTCGTCTCTAGAATCATCAGTTTATTCCACTCACATTGCAGGACTATATACAAACAGCAAAGAACAAAGGAAAGACGACATTTGTGCTGCAAAAAGTGGCAATAATCCATACAGAAAACACAAATACATGCTGATGAGAAGCTGACGGGCACCATGTATTGCAGAATGGATTAAAAGTAAAATATACAGACTGTGTGCCAATATTCATGAATGAGGTGCATCATCCCTTGAGAGGATTGCAAAGAGGAGCCAGAGCTTGGCAGGCAGATGTGCAGTGCAGCAGGAACACAGGTGCTGGCCCGTTTAATGAGCAAAGGGAAGCCATGTGGACTAAAACTCCCTCATCTGTTGCCATCACACCTATGATGAGTCCATTTTGGGGTCAGTTCCGCTCTGTTTACCCTCCTACAGGACAAACTACATTTCAAACCTAGCCATATGGAGTCTAATTCCCCAAAACCTAACCTGTTGGACCGTCACAAAACATAGGTTGTCCATAGGTCAGAGGTTAGGCAGAGATACGATTGCTTGCCAAGAAGTGTAATGTTGCATGTGCATCTCACATGAGAAGTTAAACAAGCTACACAAATTATTTGAATGTTGTCACGGGAATAATTGTGGGCTCCTATTAAACTGATTGGATTCTATTTTATTTTAAAAAATGTGGTTGAGACCATGTAAGTGATGCTTAAATTACAGCAAGGCATGACATCTGAATACGTCTTCATCCACAACAGCTATTTCCTGAGGCAAATATTTTAAACACGCAGCCAGTTGAACATCTGCCTGAGAATTACCTGCATTCTTACTATTACAGTTTGTAATGATATTTTCACCATAGGACTGAGAATTACAAGACCAGGCTCTGGCTACCTGAGATTAACAATCATGTAGTGCTCAGAAAGTGTGCTTCTCTACGGGATGTGAACAATGCTGCATGGCACAGAGGGCAGACAAGAGTGAAAGTGTACACGAGTGTGGCTGCATGAAGAGTGCACGCAGATCTGCAGCCCCTCAGAGAGGACTGAAAGTAATTACAGAATTCAAAGTGGTAATAGAAAATATGCTCAGTCTCACACTCTTAGCCTGACTGACCAAAAATTCTAATTTGCAATCAACCTGAATATTCCAGTGGATTTAGATGAGACTGAGTTTTACCACTGACTGATGGAAAGCTGTCATTACATTGACTTTAATGTTAACTGAACATCCATATCAGCTGTACACAATTGGTATTCCCTGTGTGCTCTGTGTGGTGTAACTGAACAAATGTTGTGCTTTTATATGCTTCCAGCAGTCTACAGAAGTGAACTTTTATTTTGGGTATCTCTCTTCTCAGATATGGTCAATATAGAAGGATTGCACAGAAAATAGATGAAACCTGATCATGGCACATAGGAAAGGATCACTGCTTTGCTTGCTGAGCAAAGGACAGATGAAAGGTTGTGGACAACATCAGTCACAGATCTTCACTTTGATGGTGCCACCCTATTTCAAGCATCTGCTCCATCCTCCTGACCTTCTGCCATTTCCATAGAGGAAACCATCACTACCTCTGTCTATCACTTCAACATCACCGCAGCTTCACTGGTGGATTTAATTCATTACACTCTGTACTGTGACCCTCCCGAACTCAAGCATCACTGTTCATTACCATCAGCAATTACATCAATCTAAAATCATTACACAGGTCTGTACAAAACATTTGCAGCATCGATTACAAGGACAGGAACATTGGAAAATTGCTGGTCTCTAGTTATCGCTACTCATCCATCAACATCAACTCAAGTGCTTGTGAATCAACATGACTGAACGTGAAAAAACTAATCTGTTATGTCAATATCAGTCATTTTTTGTATCAAATCTATATCAGTGTGTATCAAATAAGAAAACACCTTCTGCGGCTTGTTGTTAAAGCCAAAGAATGATTCCTTTTTTGTATTGCCTGCTCTAAATAAACTGCAGGCCTTTATATGTAAGCCGAGACTCTCACTGTGTCCATTTTGCCCGACTGAATTTAGTTAGTCTCCATGGATCCCGAGATGTCGATTGGATGCAGAATCCTGTGGACAAATGGTCCAGCACTTAATGGCAAATGGGAACTTGTATGAGGGGATAAACTGCAGGTCACTTGGGCCAAAGGAATAAAAGCAGCTCTGTGGTTTGCATTTCTCTTTTCTTTTGACCTCTGAGCAGAAACAAGCTATTCACTACAGATGGCCTGCATGCGCCTCACTGCTCATTGCTAACCCAGGTACCCATCGCTGTCACCTTGTTACCTCCACTCACACACACCAGTCGCAGAGCCAGCTGACAAGACGATGAGCTGGCGTGTACCCAAAAAGCTCAGTGCAGATGGGAAAGCTCTTCCACAATGGTAAATACAGTCAATACTGGCAAAGATACAAATGCAGACTTTTCCTTGTATACCAAACAATGATGCACACCTCTGCACCACCATCTTATGTTTTAGTCTTTACATGAAACATTGTACATACATCATTTTAATATACCGTATCCAATCCAATCTCCCTGAAGGCAGTCTGATCAGATGATTATTTAAAAGTAGTTGTGCAGCAAGGTCTTCATCTTTTGTTTAAAACTAGCCAAACAAGAATTATACAAACGTGTTCTATGGTGATGTCAACAAGTGAAGGAAAAGAAGTCTGAATACTAATGAAGCATTAAAAGGCAATATGTTGGTGAAGGTTCTCAATCATCCAGGTTAAGTTAATTCTAGTAAGTTAAAAGTAAAACAACTAGATTTCTTTGTTTTTAAGGATTTTTCTATAGAAGCATTTGTATCTGTGCCTCCAGGTCTCTGGAACTCTCCTCCACCTAACATCTGTCACTCTGACACCATTGTTTGTTTTATAAAATAACTAAAATATCATATTTTATAAATACATTTTTAATTCATTGTTGTTAATGTTGTCTGTCCCTATTATCTACTATGCTTTTTTTTTCTACAGCTGTCATTGAATGAGAGGCAGGGACATGCTGGACAGGTCGCCAGTCCAACACAGGGCCACATAGAAACAAACATTTAGAGCCAACTTAATGCCAGTTAACCCAACATGCATGTTTTTTGGTCTTTAGGGGGAAACTGCTGTGCCAGAAGGAATCCCACACATGCAAGCGGAGAACATGAAAACACCATGCAAAAAGCTCCCAGCCGACACGCATGTAAAAACAAAACGAAACAAAACATGAAGAACCTGTTATTGCTACATATCGCTTGTCTTCTTACTTCAAAGCAGATCAATGGTATGTATAACATAGCTATTATAAAACATTCAAACTACCAAGACAGTCTTCGTGTCTAAATTTATACTTAAATTGATTGAGAGGTAAGAAATAGCTGGGATGTCCAGTTCTGTGGCTGACATTCTAAAGCAGCACTGATCTACAAGTAGTTCTTTTTAATAATGACCAGATCAGTCTTCTAGGAACAGAACAAATTAGCGCACAATCTCAGACTGAAATGTTCAGATAATCAGAAACCACCCAGGACAAACACGGATCCAATGAGCATGAACCTGGTTACTTGTTCAGGTATTTGAAGTGCACTCTTTGTCTCCAATGAGTCTCTAAATTAGTTTGACTTTGATAAATAAACTCCTAATCCCACATCCGTGTCATTAGATCCTTGGATAATAACATTTAGACACAGACGTTCCAGTAATATGAGCTCAGTAAAGTGTGTGTTCATTTTAAAAGAAAGAAAACACTCATAGAGCAAATGCATGAGAAAATTCTTGAGCAAAACTTTCCTCAAAAATTATTTAACTAATTGCAAATTTGACTAGAAGTGAGAGGAAAGTCAGATAAACTGAAAAAACTGAAGTAAAACTTTCCCCAAAAAGCCATCTATTCACACATACTCACACACAATCCTCAGAAGTCAAATAAAACCCTGATCTTGATCATTCTTTCATATTTTGTTTTTTAATCAAATTCTTCATTTGACTGCAGCAGAAAATTCAAACAAACAAGAACTTGCGGTTTCTCAACAATTAGCATATTTTGTTGTTGTTGTTTTAAGATGGCATCCGATCTGTCATTCACCAATTCACCATCCCTGCCTGTCGAAAACACCAGCTTGAAAAACAAACATGGTTAAACACATGGCCATATAAATACATATCAGGTCTGTGCCCTGCAGTGTTTTTATCAGGAGATTCTCAGTGGTGTAGACAGAGACAGAAACAGGGAGGGATACATAACTAGAACATGTTCTGCTCTCAAAACAAGCAGCTAACTGCAAAGAGCCTTGAGCAGAGATACCGCAAAAAAAAAAAAAAAGGTGTGTGAACAATTCTTCTCAAACCGTGTCAAAAGATATGCTGCCTTTTTCTTAATCTGGACACCAATTCATCTATTTACACTACAATAGTCTAAAAAAATCCTAACACAGCAGTTTTTATTTTAATACTAAAAAATACAAAAGTATCTGCAAAAACAATGGTTGTATTTCATGTAAAAAGTTTGCAATTAAAATAGTTAAGCAGTTCATCAAACCACATCTGCAGCCCACACCAGAGGGTTTAACTCAGCTTCCTTTCTGGTTTGACAAAACTATGAAAATAGGAGTAATATGACAATGGTTAAATTCATAGTTTGGTAAATAAGGCTTTCAGCTTTAATTTTAGTGTACGCACACATAAAATGTTGCATTTGATGCATCATATGATGCTTTTTTCACTCAAAGCCATCAACATAATATATATGAAAGCTTTTATCTAAGTATTTATCTAATAATCTTTTGGCACTATGGCAGCCAGGTTGCTGCAATATGGCAGGCTGAATCACTATCTTAACCTATCGTAACCTCACCCAAAATGGGGAGAACAGAGCACAAGAGGTCTGTGAGTCAGGCACCTTGTGGTTAAGCCCTGGCTCCTGAGGTTCTGCTGCACCTATAAAAGCTACAGGAAGCCACCTTCACATGGACTCACCATCTTAGGTGACGAAACTCAGGTGCATAGTTAGCCAGGTGGCCGGCTAAGGTGGGGCCTTGGCATTCTGATCGTCAGTGTTAGAACCTGACTCTAGAAAGGTGGATTGTCACCCTTTTGCCTGTAAAATGAGCCAGAACTTGTGTGGGAGGTCGAGAGATACCAATTAGATATAGTTGGGCTCACCACTTAGAGTTGGGAACCCAACTCCTGGAGAGGAGCTGGACTTTCTCCTACTATGGAGTCTCCCAGGGGGCAAGGTATCAGCTCCTGACTGAGCAGCTCAGTGTTGGAGTTTTCCCCAGTTAACAAGAGGGTCACCTCTCTGTGGCTCCAGCAGGGGGAAGATTCTGACTGCTGTACACACCAAATAGCAGTTCATGTTACCACGTAACCTTCTTGGAGTCTCTGGTGTGCTGGAGGAGTTGCCATCAGGGGATTCTGCCATTTTCTGGTGGACTTTAATGCCATTTTGGCCATGAAAACCTTTGGTAAGGCATGATGGGAAAGAACAGCCTCCCCAATCTTCAATATCTATAATTCCTACCTTAACACAACCCTTAACAAACTGCCAGTCTAGTTGTAGATTCCTATAAATTTAAATGAAACTTTAAATGTTGCAAAATAAATATCAAATCATGCAATTTTTATTGAATCATGAGATCCTATTAGAAAGTTGAAAAATTATCCATTACACTTTTTATCTATATTTTTTTGTTTGTTTTATGTATAACTCCTTCTGTTCTCTAGAAAAAAAAATCCATTGTGTGAGTGCATAATTATTTTTAGCAAAACTGATATTTTAAAAATGGATAGTTCTTTGACATGATTTAAAGCTAAATAAATACTTTAAAATACACAATATGTTGTAGATATAAGCAGCAGTAAACGATTACATTCACTTTAGACATCTGTCTTTGTCCAGCAAATTACAGGAAACGCTTCATTATGAATGAAAACTCTTTTTAAAAAGTTGTAAAACACTGATACTCAAGTTAAATTGCATCTTGCTTTGCCCTCGACATATAAGTTCATTGGAAAGCATTTCCTCTAACATCTGTGAGGCGGACAGTAGAGTGAAAGGTATAGAAGTATAGAAGTCAGCCTCGGACATGTGTGTTAATAATCAGCAACTTGTAACCACAATCAGCTGCACGAGTGCTGCTCGTCCACTTGAAGCTTGGAGAAGTGTGAAAACTGTTTACATTAACAAGAGAGTCCTCACTGATTCATTTACGTAGAGAACACGTAGCGTGTGCAAGAGGTGGGATGTGTGTGTGTGTGCAGCGTGTGTATGCTTTGAGATGTTTGGCTCGTTGTGTGCTTGCAGAGTGCATTTGTTAATGTCAACACAGCGCAGTGGGTGAGGTTCATTGTCTTTGAAGACGTCAGAGAGAGATGAAAGGCCTTTCTCTCCCTGATGCTCCCTCTCCTTGTTACCCTGCTCTTCCTTTCTCTCCCTCCATAATCCAGTGGCTGCCAGGCTAGCTCAACTTTTCCTCTTTTCATCCACTCACATAGTCATATTGACATCAACATTCTCTTCCTTAGAGGGAAATAGATTTTGAGTAAGGGAGACCTGAAGCACTTTTGTCATGTTTAATGTCCCAAAGGGATTGAGAACGGATAGACACGATGAACCTTTTAAAAGATAGAAAGTCACGTATGACAAACATTCACACACACACAATATATTTTGCTTAGAGGAAATATGTTGAATAAATGACTTCATTAAATATAGAATTAGGTGAAATGTGATGAAAATGAAAAAGCTGTAGCTTTGCTGTGTGTGTGTCTGTTATTGTGTGTCTATCCCTTTAACTCCTGCATCTAGTAGATTTTGTTAGGGTGAAACTTAATATCAGAATGCAGGGCTGTGCTGGTGCAGAATGATGCAGCAGAATAGGTATTGTTTCAACATGAATTCCTAAGAAAATAATGTTTTGGTCTTTTAGATTTAGCCAGGATGGGCAAGGGTAAACATAAATAAGCTAATAAGTCAAAGAGTAAGACTTTCCAAATGACAATACCAAGATTACAAACAAATTCATCTAAATTTAGATTCATGACCTATGAAAGGTTGTCTGTAGAAAGGACCACCGAGAATGTTTGTATTTCCTTCTTGCACAGTCTCTTAGACACACTCAAAAGACTAACTTA
This sequence comes from Pachypanchax playfairii, assembly GCA_006937955.1. Classification (NCBI taxonomy): domain Eukaryota; kingdom Metazoa; phylum Chordata; class Actinopteri; order Cyprinodontiformes; family Aplocheilidae; genus Pachypanchax; species Pachypanchax playfairii. Next base: position 1,643,887 of record SSNP01000017.1, on the reverse strand, counting down.
TGATTATTCTGTATTACTGTGGACCAGGTCACTTTTTGTCATGGATAATTTATCCATTAAACTATTCCACTGGCTAAATGATGAACCTGAAGCTTCAAAGTATCAGGCTTCAAATCAGAAGGTCAATATCCGTTCTGTGTATGTAATTATAGAGAACCTTAAAGTGCACACACAAGTGATGTCTAATCTTGGCCACTGAGGTCCACATTTTGGATGTTTTAGTTGTTTTCCTGCTCTAACACACCTGGTTTAATGGCTGAATTACATGTTCAGCACATCTTTAAATTAGGTGTGTTGAAACAGAGAAACATCTAAAACATATAAAACAGCACACAGTGCAACAATTTATTTCTTCTGTCATTCACTACCTCAATATGTGTTTTTGTTAGTCAGAGGCAGAACTACATGTAGACTATATAGGTAGACTGTGAATTTTCACATAAAATCCACTGAATCATGAAACAATCCATTCTGTACTTTGTTCTGCAGTCTTTTGACTTATTCTAACCTCCTAACTTACTTTTCTCTTCTTTTTCAGCTCTCACAAATACTATTGCGGTTCTTCCTGTCTCCCGCTCATTTATCTGAGAAGGAGAGGCCCCAGTTTAACTGCTGACTTTGCAAACAAAAATGTGTTGCTTGTGCTTGTAAGTTTCTATTCCGAGGTGTTACATCTCCAAATAAGACATGTAAAAAAAAACAATATTAAACATAACAAGAAAAAGGGATAAAAAGCTTTTTTTAGAACAAAACCAGACACTGACACAGCGTACAAGTAAGCAACTGCTACTAGCAATGTCTGCACATTACATTAGTGCATTAGCTGTGGGATATGAATGCATACAGACTGTGCAGCTTTTAAGTATAAGGGAGGAAGATGAGGTGAAAATTAGCTTTGCTCGCTGTCTGAACAAACCAGACATGGCTCACAGGTGCTGCCTAGCATTTAGGCCACTGCACTGCTGTGTACTAACGACTCAGCTCCACCTACTCTCCTTGTACAAACAGGACAGTGTTAGTTGTGCAATTACTGACAGTTAAGAGGCATTGAAGATGTTTTTGTAAGGCAGTGGATAACCTGAAAAAATCATGAGAATCAGAAGATTTTTTTTACCACAAGTTATTTTTTTGGACACTTGCAGCTATTAACAATATTAACTTGAAGTAGAAGTAAAACTAAGTAAGAAAAAGTACGCACTGCCCAGTGAGGGATTAAAATCTGCATGTTAGGACTTAGTGTGATGCAAAAATTAATGAATGATTTATTGTGAATTGGTACAGTTAAAGGGGAAAATGCACTTGATTCATCCAGAGTTGCTTATGTCTGTTCATAAGTCTGGTGTATGGGCTCATTTATTCGGGTATTATTAGTGCTTTTTTTCAAAGACAGAAATAAAATGCATTGGAAACTCAAATCTAAAAACACTACAACACAAACACACACACACACACTACAAGGTAAACCAATTATTTAATCTGTCCTCTGCTGTAGTGGTGAACATTTCCTGCTGCAATCTGTTTTACTGTTATAGACCAACCCAGAAGCACAAAATAACCATAATATATCTGAGGAGAGGCTATTAATCAGTTCTACCAATACAAAAATTAATTTGCACAGTTACAGTAAAACAATTTAGCTTTTAAAAAACCTCACAATTCAGCACAGAGTCTCAGTTTATAAACTTTAGGGATTTCCTCTTACTCTACATCCTAAAAAAGCAAAGCTACGACTGCACATCCAGCATTCAGAAATGTTTTGGCATAGAAAGCAAAAATTATTCAGCAATTTGCATATTAATATCTTGCATCTCTTCAACTAGCTACTCCAGTTCTCACAGGTCTTTTACCAATTTAGCTAATAAGTACTGCTCACAAATACAGGGCACTCAAGATGTTATAATTCTGCTTCAGATTTCAAGGCTTAAGGAGGATACTGAAACTATCTTCTTGAAGGATAACATTTTTTATATTGAACATTTCTATGTAAATACAATGTAAGCTGCCATCAAACTATTAATTCCAGCTCAGATTTTTTTCAAAGCTGCAAGTTGCACCAGGTTTCTTCACATAATGCTAAATTATGTTACAAATTTTATCTTCAGTGAGAAAATATCTATAAATGTATTCACTTTTAATGTTTTGTGATATATGTAAAATAAGCTTACTACAGAGAGGTTGCACTGTGGATATCCAATGCCCTTTGAGGTAATTTAAATACAATCAGGAATATGTTATCTTTAAAGCTGCTGCTTTTTTCTGCATCATCTACAAAAGGAAAAACATACAACAGTTGCTATTATAAAGTAAAATTGAATGCATCCTTGAATTGCTGCTCCCAAAAAACCTAAACGTGATGCATGTTTGTCACCTGTAGCAGAACGAATATCACTGTAGTAAAGCAATTTGTAGCCTGACACACTGACATTTTCTGTTTTGGTTTATTCAACACAGGATTTCTACAAATGATCCAACTGCAACACTTTTCAGTCACGTATCACTGCTGTGGAATAAAAGGTTGGAGATGGAGAAAACATCAATTGCAACATTTGCATTAGGGACAAATTAAGGAAAGGGGGCTTGGCGAAGGAAACTAGCCTCAAAAAGGTGCAATAACTTTAAAGCAATTTCTGTTGTGACCCTCTCTTATGAGAACAACACCACTGCTAACAGATCACAGATGTGCCCACACATTTTAAGTGTGTGCTAGTAAAGAAAATGGGATAGTAACCTCATCTACCTCCTCCTCTTGTTGTTTATACCCAGAAGCTCTATGTGTGACCCTCCAGGTTATCCTGCTGTGATCCATCCTGTATTTAGTGGGTAATTGGTTAAGCTGCTGTGGCAGCTAGAGTAAGCATCCTATCAGCTCTGTAATCATCACTTGGGTGCAGCTACCCATTGTGACTTATATCACTGAAGGGAGTATAATACAGGATCATTTTCAAAGAAAAATTCTTATTTCAATTAAATTTGCCCAAGTGTTTAAACTAGAATCAGATATGACTGTTTGAGGGCTGGTTGCTGTTGTAATTATGTCTCAGTGGGAGCAGTGGCCCTGGAGGAAAGCAAGGTCCCAAAGGTTAGACTACAATCACTGCATTTGTGTCCTGCCTGTTCGCCTTCTTCAGTACAGCAGAGACATCTTTGTTTCCAGCCAAGTGATTTTATTATCTACAGCTTGATTGGAAAAGCATGTTTTTCATTGACTGAGAATGATCCAATAACTTGTCAAACATAAAGGTAATTTATTTTACCTGCAAACATAAGAATGTGAACACAGTGAAACTAAAGCAAATGTTTTCTTAATACTTAGTGGTGTAATTATTCAGAACATGAACTCTCAGATAAAAGCAACAGTAACAGATGTGGTTCGCTGCAGTTTCTTCCAACATTTCCATNCCATCCATCCATCCATCCATCCATCCATCCATCCATCCATTCATCAACCATCCATCCATCCATCCATCCATCCATCCATCCATCCATCCATCCATCCATCCATCCATCCATCCATCCATCCATCCATCCATCCATCCATCCATTCATTCATCCATTCATCAACCATCCATCCATCCATCTATCCATCCATCCATCCATCCATCCATCCATCCATCCATCCATCCATCCATCCATCCATCCATCCATCCATCCATCCATCCATCCATCCATCCGGGATAATAGCTTAAGGAGATCCCCATAACTTCATCTTCCCAGCTTCTTCGCACTTAGCAACTGGGAGACTTTCTAGCCATCCCAAGTCAATAACAAGTCATAATCTTATCAACAAGACAAGGGTCAGCTCTGAGCCCCCCCCCCCCAGTGGAACATGCCAGTAACATGTCCTCAGGAACCTCCATAGAGCAACTTTACAAGTTAGTCAAACCACCTCAACGGGTCTCTTTTTGATTTAACTGAGAAGATGCAGCTCTAAGCTCTTCCTGAATAGCTGCACTCCTCACCCTTCTCCTAAAGGTGAGTCCAGTCACTCTGCAGAGGAATTTCATTTCAGCTACTTCAATTTTTAATCTCTTTCTTTTAGTCAGTGTCTCCCAATCCGGTTCCTACGGCTCAACTGTCCTGAATTTTTTAGATGTTTTCCTGTTTGAACACACCTAATCCAAATGTTTTATTCACCTTCTCAGCATGTTGCCAAGTTTAGCAGAAGCCTGTTAATCATCCATCAATTTAAACCAGATGTGTTAAACCAGGGGTGCTTCTAAAACATGCAGGATAGTTGGGTCATCTTATAACTACAGGTGAGGACTGGAACATGAACCAAAAACTTCCCTTTTTTGATCTAGCAGTATATTCACAACATCTGACTTGTATGTTGTTCTAGTATAACTTGTATTACGATGATGATGATTATTATTATTAAATATTACTATTATTATTATTATTAGTAGTAGTAGTAGTAGTAGTAGTAGTAGTAGTAGTAGTAGGTTATTATTAGTAGTAGTATTATCATCTAACAGTTTATATGCTCCATGTGCATATGAAGGCATATAAATAAGACTCATGGTGAATCTTTTCCATCTCTGGGTCTTTACAGCTACATCAGAAATGGAAACTGAGATCATGACCCATTAGTGCTTCACATTCTTCTCCTTTAATATAAAGGAAAAGCTCTTCAGGGAGCAGGAGTTGGAGATCTTATAGACTGGGACCTCTGCCAGACATACCCAGAAAGCCCCCGATCGACACCTCAGAGTACTGTATCTGTCACCTGATCTAACTCACCACCAGGTGGTGATCAGTTTACAACTCACTCGAGTCTGGTCAGTTCTGGTTTACTTATAAAGCACATTTAAAAACTACAAAACGTGGAGCTAAAAAAAAGAATATCACCTCTTTCTTTCTCTTTTAGTTGTTTCTCCACATGAGACTGTTTAACTTCACTTTATCTCTATTGCTTTTGTTTTTAGAAGAGAAACATATTTTTCAGTTCTGCTCAGCTGTTCATTTATTCCAGACCTCTGTCCTTTGAATCAGTCCTCACTTGATCAAGCCTTCATGTTTATCTCTTTTTGCTGCACACTGTCTATCTACTTCTTTCTTCCACCCTTGTTGCTCTTTCTCTCACCCGCTACCCAGTTTAATTCCTCTGGAGGCTAACTTTGCTATTAAAAGCTTTGTGACGTAAGGAATTTTAAATAATGACAGAAATGAAGAGAAACAAAGTTTGAATCCCACAGAGAGATGGAAGAACAGAACTTTTTGCACTAAATGACTCTATTTGTGAGGTGCCGACATGCACCAACATACACATGCCGGTTGCAGAGCAGACCATCAACAGTCTACATGCCCTAGATCCTACTATTACAAAAAGCTTAGCCACATCCCACACTCTCAACCCCTAAAGGTAATGTGCACCACAGCACTCTTATTTTAATGAACCTGTGTGGGTTTAACAATGTGCACAAAGGGGTTTAATATCCTGGCGTTCCCTCTGGACATCGTGATTCACTAAGATCAACAGCTCACATACTTGCTTAAAATTCAAGCTGTTTGTCTGTTTTTCAGTTATATAATAGTTATGAAGAGCATTAAGACAGAATGTGAAACATTTCAACATCCTCACCCATCAAGTAAGAAAAGCACTATAATATTCAAAGCTAAGAGCTAATTAGAACCATATCTTTCAGACTTTTGTACATTTGTGTCTTGTTTATGGAAAGTTTACTTTGCTTGGCTTTTATCTCATGATGGCAGATGCTATATTATTATCTCCAGCCACTGTATTATGTGTTCATAATGCAGAATCACCATTTGGCATGTGAAGAGCATCTATGGTTGTAAAGAGCATATGTATGGAGGAGAAGACAGCACAAACGGCATCTTGAGGTCAGCTCAGAACAGGCTCAGTCTATCATTTGGACTCAGATCAACGACTTGAGAGTCTATTACTAGCTTTGGAATTAATTGGTTTCCTTTTACATCTCTAAGAATAAAAACAAGTGGCTGCCGAGGAGCATGTGCATCAGGGGCATGGAAGTAGCTAAGGGGTTCATTATTCTTCCACTTAGTGTCATAAGGGACACATGGCTTAAAGAGAACAATGATGTATCAGGAAGAATGAGAGCACCACAGAGAAGATGGGAACAACTGGGAATAAAGGACCCATTGCAATCACATAAGTGTAGAGCTTCAGGCAACTTAAATATTATTTCGATTATCATTTAAGACCTCATAAACAAAGTCAAAGGCTTCAGTTAGTTTTGGATTTTTTGTACATTGTGTCTACAAATATATGTGATATATCCCAACCTAAATATCCAACCACTGGCATCAAAACCTTTTAAACTATCTGTACTGTCGGTACTTAGAAATGTAGTCAAGCATTTATGAATGTGGTTATATTGCCTTGAATGATTGTGTTGGGCTCTTAACTGTCATGTCAATATTTAACGAATATGTTTTGTCATCATCAGGACTTTAACAAGCTTATTAAATATGATTAATTCCAGACACAGTTTTTACGATATTGAAATGGATCAGTACATATTGTTATTTCGTCTGGATGATTTGTCAAAATACATATTTTTGTAACTAAGGCCCTGCTTTTTTAGTTTAAAAATCGTCATATAATTTTGAGGCAGCATAGCTAAACACTGAATAAAAAAGAAAGTTAATGCAGAGTAGCAAAAAGAAACAGAAAATCAAAAGTTTCAAATGTTTTATGTGGAAACTGCATTAAAATTCAAGTCCAGGAACATTCTGTAACATAAATTTAAACTTAATGAGGATATTTTAATGTAATTTTCATAAATTAATAATACTAAATGTCAGAGCTATGTAGTTTAATAGTATTTTTTGGTTTTGTAACGTGTTTTTCGTTTGCATTTTGGAATCATGTTAAGTTTATATTTAAATATTCACTCCCTCAGTATAAATACATCTAGATGCTGCATTGTGCCTCCTCATATCCTTGTTGTCACGTCAGTTTGATATTTGCAACATCACTCTGAGTGCAATATGAAAAAATCTGAAGAAAAGCTGATTTTCCCCATTTTTCACCAATAATGTGAACAAAGTTTGTTATTAAGCTCAACCATGAAGTGTCAAACACTGATATGGAATATATTTTAATATCTTATATATGTTCAATGTATGCAGTTTGAAACCGAGTTCTTTATTTTTATTTCTTTCATGTATATTTAGATTTTAAAAAAATATATTTTCTCATTGATTTTGTCCAGGTTTTAAAATAGAAGGGAAAAAATCTGTCTGGTTGTAAAAAACTAATGTTTTCTAACTGACGTCTCAGTTACACCACATTTAATGGATAACCATCCTCCATTCCACTAAAGTGAAATTATCAATATTATATTTCTTCTGGAGATCTAAACTTGTTCAGTCTTTCATGAAAATGTGGCCCCAATAAATATAGATAAAATGCTCTGATATGCATCTGTCAGAACTAACTTCCAAAACCATCACACAGGGCAGGAGGACAGGAAGTAAACAAGCAAGCATTTTAAAAACAGATGAAATTGAACTGGAAAAGGAAAACAAGTTGAGAGGAACAAGTGGTAAAGTTTTGGTGCTTTACTTCCCCTAAAAATGGACTGCAATCTGAAGTAATACCTGAAATAACAAATGTTTTCAGAACGAGGCCTCAGAATTGAAGTGCTCCCATTTGAGAGCATGTTGTTGAGTTTCTGTGTTTTGAGGAGCAGATTGGGCAACACTTTTTTTTTTTTTTTCAAGCAGTCACATTTCACAGGATGTGCAAAAACATTTAAAAGAAAAAAGGTGAGAATATTAAAAGATGATATGTTGGACTGAGGGTCAGGTACAGCAGTGACAACAAGGTTGCTGATTTCCTGTGATTGCAGGAAAATTACTGTGAAAAGGCTCTGCTGCTGCAAAACCTGACGGAACCCGAGTGTCATATTGCCAGATTCTAAAATGGGTTGTGAATTACATGTTGGAATCTGAAGCTTTTTGGATGATGAGAAACTGGTGGTAGAGTGGGTGAGAAAAAGGTCAGAAAAGGGTGAGACAGAGCAGGAAAAACAAACAACTGGTTTCAGATGCAAACAACATCCCAGAGTTTGTGTAAAGTACATCGTTTTAACTGTGCTGTGCTACAAATTCTCGGAGTTATGCTTTCACTTACTGTTTTCTTTTCTTTTACTCCAGGTGATATTGTACATTTTGTGGCAGTTCTGGGTTTATTTTGTTGTTGTTGCACTGCTGCCATTTCTCATTATGTCAGTCAAGATTGCTTTTGTTTCCTTTCAACAAACTTCGCCTTTACGTCCTTACCCCTCATAACAGCTTACACGCTCACCGTGTTTATACTTCCAAACCTATTAGTCAGCCCCTAGTCACAAGGGGCATGCCACTCTTTTATAATACAATAGGCTGCGTTTCCTGTCATTGCTTTTTTTATTTCTTTAAAGATATGTGACCAGTCTTCTTTTTGACTCACAAACAGACAAAAACAATCCAATTTTAGGAGGGAAAATGCTCATCGTGGATTTTTTGATAAAAATAAAGAACAGTTATAGGCTTCTCATGCCCACTTGTTTTGTGAGATTCAGCAGTATCACAACACTGAATGGGTGAGATTTAACTGTATACTGTCTGTAAGTGTTTCCTGGAGGACAAGAAGTTCAACATACCCAGAACTCACACAGCTGTCGATCTGCTCGTGTTACAAAAGAAAGAATGAGTCAAACTGGGAGGAGCGGATGAAGGGAATAAAAGGCAAGTGTGAGAAGCTGTGTTTGATGTGCATTCACAAACACAAGCGTGTCTGATCAGACAAGAGTACAGCACTTTTGTGTTTCATGTTTCATCTCCTCCTCAGTCATCATTCTGTATCAATTACAAATGCTACTGTCACATGGTCCATAGTGCAGAAGTAGCATGGAACTAATTGTATTTTGTTTTTGACTCCCAAACAGAACCACTGCAGAGAAGCAGCGCAGTGTGTTAACAGGAATCCTCTTTCTGAATGAGTCAAGGACTTTTTTTTCTCTAAAAATGTGTGGCTCTCTAAATCTAGTAAATAAATTAACATGGCGACCAGTGTGCAAACCACACAGTTATATAGCATTAAATTCTTGACATTCACACAAGGTGTTGTAAGAAATCTCTGGTTTAATCTATTTGCTGCTGCCACTCTGTCAATATTCCAGAAAAGCATCAAAGTATCAGCTCAGTTTGAATGAGAAGAGCTGTTGGGATACGATTTAGGAATTTTATCCCAGGCACTACTAAAAGAGACTAAACGTTGTCAAAAAATACACTTTTACAACTTGTTTGCATTAATAAATACCTAATGTGCTGTCCTGTGTGTAATAGTTTGAGGTCAAAGGTTTGTGGCATGTTGGAGTAGACATCAGGAACTTTTATTTTTAAAACGCATTTATAAGTAAAATGTCTTTTCTACAAAAACTGAACAAAGCACAACACCATGTTATTGAATAAAAAGTTGTTCTAGTTCCAATCATAATATCTTCCTAATTTTATGCTTGAACTCTGCTTGAAAGATGTCCTACTGTTTTCACATTGTATATTTCTCTTTATGTGAAAGGGTTAAAAACACCTCTGGTAATTAATCAACTCAGACTACATTTAAACTCAATTACTTTTGTGACATGTTAAGATTCTATAAGCTAAAATCCTATTAGCTTTGCCTTTTATAACTCTTCCTATAACAACAGATTAGTGCAATGTTTATAATAAAATCTTTTTTTTAATACAGAGCTTTATTGGCATGTGAAAGAAACAAATGATCAAAGAAATAAGTAGTAAATAGAAATTCAAGTGTTAATATTGTGATGAGTTTTATTGTGAATGATTTTATGACAGTGTTTTGTTGTGTGTTTGACATCCCAGATAATAAAACCAGCTGTTGTTTTGTTTGATTTATCCCAGAAGTTATTTGGCAGTTTGTTGATCCTGTCCATGTGTGTAAAGCTCTCTTTTTCTTCATGTGTGTGTGTGTGTATATGTGAGAGTGTGTGTGTGTGTGTGTGTGTGTGTGTGTGTGTGTGTGTATCTTTTCCTGATGTCTTGGTGCAGCTGGCAGGAGGTGAGGAGGTGCAGCTCTGTTTCCACCTTATGCCAGCTGTAGTTGGCTGCACACTAGTTATTCTTAGGGCCACCAGATGTGCCACAAGTGTCTGTCAGGTCTCAGGTCTGAGGAAACTGATACCTTCTTTCTTTGAGATGTCTGGACATGTCTGCATCATGATGTCCCTTTTTTTCCTTCCTGGTGTCCTCAGCACTCCACCTCCTGGGGTACTATAGCCAGATAATGACCTCCCCTCCTCTATACCATCTGGTCTCTTCAGCCTGCAGGTTCACTGCCTAATATGGGTCAGTCAAGTCAAGCGTATTGAAGTGAAGTATTTACCTACAAGTTTGACAGTTTGGAGACAAAGCTGGGTCTTCGTATCAGAAGTATGAAAAACATAAAAAGTCTTGAGAAGTTTAAAAATCACCTGGAATGTTTAATAAAACTCTTTCTTTTTGTTTTATTTTTGGGTTTCTAGCAGTCAGATTAATGAATATTTCGTACCTGGAAAAGACTCTGACCATTTTAAACTTTAGAGTGGTTGTTAAAGTATTTATCATAGAAAATGTATTTCCACTCTCACCAACTGGAACCTGGTCGAATTACAAGTTCTACAGCACATCAGTTGTTGATCCTGGGAACTCCTGAGAGAGTTGTTTCCTTCATCACAAATAAAATGTAGAGGAATGTTGAAGTGGCTAAAATGTTACTGGACTCTTAACAGTTAGTGAGACCTCTGGGGACATTTTCTATGAGCCCAGAAATACTTCATCTTCATTTGAATCCCTCAAATTACCAGCACTCATAAACCTACAAAAACATGGACATATACTTATATAATCTTAAACAAATAGTCTGTTTTCAAATGTTTTTTTAGAACTATCTTTAATTTTTCATAGGTTTTTAGGCTGACAGATTTCTAAGTTTCTACTTTATGTATTTCATGTCTGCCCATATTTTATTCAACATTTTCATTTTAAGGGATGTTATAAGGAGTTAAAATCATCACCATGAGTCTATCTGTAGCTAAGAAACTTTGTAGATCTTATACACCCTCCTGCTCAGGGTCATGGGGGGCTGGTGTCTCAGCAGGCATTGGATGAGAGGTGGGGTTACACCCTGGAAGAATCACCTGTCAACCACAGGTGCAATTAAATATGGACAACAACTCACAAACACTCACACCTAGGACCAGTTTTGAGTTGCCAGTTAATCTAACGTGTATGTTTTTGGAGTGTGTGAAGATTTTTAGAGAAAAGTCACACATGCAAAGAGAACATGCAAACTTCATTCAGAAAAGTGAACGAGCTTTCTAGATGCGAGACAACGGTGCAACCGTTTCCACCACTGTGCAACCCTACTATGTAAACGCACATGTTAAAGTGTTAGTATTTGTGCACAGAAATACTATATGGTAACCGTTAGAAAGACTGTTACATTTAAATTGAAGATTATTACATCATTCATTTTCTTAATGTTTAATTTGAAATTTCATAACAAGATTTCTGACTAGTATTTACCTGTTTGTCTGTAAATTCTTGCTTTGAAAACATTCTGCAGTATTCCGTAAAGGTTAAATAACTCTTTTAATGCAAAACATGTGTTTATTTAATTTGTTTTCTTTTTTTATAAAGCTGTGTTCAGGTATATTTGTATTTCTTATAAGGCAAACTAAGAGTAGATATTACACAATAATACTATAAAAGGTCAACCTAAGTGTTATTGGTGTGCAAAGAAAAAAAAAAAAGAGTTGATCAATGTGGCAACAGCAACAACCTAAAAGCTCACGGACAGAAATGTTGTTAATTACACATCTCAAAGAAACTGAATTATGAAGTCATAGAATGTCACTTCACAAGCGAGCTCCTGACACTGCATTTAATGATAGTTGTCATGGTAACAGGCCAGTGCCAGACATTTTCCATTCATCAGAGGAATCTTTTTTTTTTTTTTGCTTATGTATAGATCTATGGTGATTTTTTGCAATGAGGGGACACTTGATCTCTCATAACCTAAAACTGGGACAACTGAGACAACTGTCTGATGAATCAAGGTTTCCAAACCATCCCAAAGATTTTATTGTTTTGTTTTTTTTCTGGTTTGGTTTTTTATTTCTTTTTTTTATTTTTTGTAAATCCCTGTAGGCCTATATAATTTAGGGATCTTGAAAAGCAGGTGAATTTTATTTTTTTATTCATTTGCATTTACTACAGTTCTAAGTATATTTTATAGGTCTTTTCAAATAAAAAAAAATGTTGTCAGATATTTATTATATCCGACTTAAACACAAGCTGTTTTAACCTCGACTCCCCGTGAGTCGTGAAATAATCAGAATGTTTCATTCCTGTGGCAGCAAGCTGTGTTTTTGAGTAAGGATACAGTCTCAATTCGTTTCAAAAAGCTGAATGTTTTTAATATCCCAACTCACTGAAAACAAAGACAGTTATGTGTGGTTTCCTGTTTCCCATCATGCAACGCCTCTCTCTTTGTACAAGCATTTTGCAAAAAAAAAGTGATTCCAGCTGTAAAAACAGGCATGGTTGTGCACACTGTCAATGTTGTCAGCAGGAAAAAAGTTTGCAAGTTTAAGAGACGTCTGCAGAGATCCAGTGATATAAAATGGTCAAATGAAACAGACGAGGTGTGAGTTTATTTCAATTACACTGAGAAGTCTGAGCTCTCACAAAAGACTCAGTTTCCCTGTGTATTGAAATGTGCTTAAATAAAACAAATGTCTCAAGGATTTAATTGTAGCTTTAATGCATTACCTTAAATATCAGCTTTCAAAAGTAAAAAATGTACAGTTTCAAGTAGGATTTTGCTCTTTGAATGAACTCAGATGAGTTTAAGCCTGACAGGATCAACAAAGGTGACAACATTCCCTTTTTAAGTGGGTCCCTCTGTAATACCAATTATCAGTTTATCAGCATTGTTCTGAAGCAGATTTTGCCTAAAACAAACTAATTCTTGTACATATCAATTCATGTAAAATTTACTCCACCAACAGCTTTAAACTGAACAGTTATTCTGACAGAAATAGTGTGACGATTCTGCTGGAACCCAGGCTGCATCTAAAAATGCTACAGCTAACAGCTTGCTATCATTAGTGCTTGCAAATCAAAAAATTCTATACAAAAACAAACTTTGGTCGAAATTTTGTTAGAACATGATGGTTTGTAAAACAGCATTTGCATGAACCACTAAAACATTGTTCAGATTTGAGCCAATCAGAGTTAAATTATTTTCCTAAAAACTGATATTGTTTAAAGAGCTAAAAACAAACATCTTAAATGTTCAAACTTTTCCACAAATCCTACTTCAAAATGCCAAACTATTACTTTAGGGCTATGATTTAACCGTGTTTAACAACAAATAATAGTTATAGCAAAACGTTAAAGTCTAAACTTGGAGCCCTAATTATGTTTCAAGTGAAGTATTTCCTGGTTTATGGGGATAAAACACAAATATATCAGCCTTTTTAAAGTATTTTTATTAAAAAAGCACACACATTGCACACAGAACGAGTAAATTATGTCTCAACTAAAACAAAAGTAAGTGTCTACGACAGTGGATGAAAGGATCTTCAAGGACCACTTGTTTTTCATTTTCAACAACATCCCTGCATGTTACAAGATCATTAAGTGGACTCGGATTAATAGCTTTAAAATAGTATCAGCATACTTTAACAGAACTTAGAGCTGCAATTAGTGCAGTAATGAAAGTTTTTTTAATGCATCTCTGCCCACTAAAATGCCATTAAGTGAAGCTTCGGGCGTTCTTTTAGATGTCAGTTAACAGTGCAGACCTCACACCATCCTCCAACCTCATGAGCCTGCAGAGGGGCAATAATCAGATCATTTTATACGTGACACAAACACTTTGTCTTATCTGTCACTGTCTCATGAATACTTTGCATTTACAGCATGCATTATTGATGGAAAGTATATTTAAATGTATTGCAATTATCTAAATTAAACAAATTTGGGGGCTTTTAATAAAAGTGGTCTTACGAGAGGTTATATTTTTGATTGTATTACATTGTAGTAAAGCTTATATTTGCATGTGTAAGGCAAAGGCACACGTCACAGCACAGAGAGCTCATTTATCTTTCTCAACAGGGTTCTATTTGCGGTGGAGCTCTGCATGTGCACACAACTGCAAACTCAAACATGCACAACACTGTTGATGTTTTTCTCGTCTCTGAGATGCAAGCGCAGGGTAACATTAGGAGAAAAACACACACAGGTCTTGTCATAACAGCACACCAGGCCCACCCCTTGTTGTCTTCCTCACATACACAAAAAAAAAGCAAAATGGAGCAAAAGATGGGGGAAGAAACCGAGTGCAATGTATTCCAGTAGCTGCTACACAGATCTCTCTTTTTCAACATGTGACAGTTAGTCGGTTATCATAGCTGACAAAACAAATGTTTTCTCCACTCTGTATGGCTCAGCTGGTGATAGTGTGGGAGACAAACAATAAAAGAAAAAGAGAATGTTGGGTTGGTGGAAAGGAGGGTGATAAGTTGAGCCCAGAGTTATGATCCATGGAGAGAAGTTGGAATTATGACCAAACTCTGTGAAAGGGAAGACAAAACAGTTTCATGTAATACAATACAGACACTTAAAGCACTGACAGCTGAGGGCCACCTCCTGTGTTCCTGCAATTATATCCCTATTCTACACCTGTCTCATACCACATTCACCAAAAATGATCCCCGTTCCATTGACCACCCTTTGTACAGGGCTGTGTTTTGAACAAAATCTGATCACAGCAGACACAACCAGCCCTGGAGGCTTGCTCAAGGGAGGGGAGACATCTGGATTTCACTGTAGGGTTCTGATTTATCCTGTCCTCTGATGATTTAACTCAACATTCTTAGCTCATCTCAGGGTGTGATTGGGTGGATAGATCCAGAATGTATTGATCATTGTTAGCATTTAGCATGAATAGGCTGCTATAAAAAAAATAAATAAATAAAAGCATCTCTGTGTCAGTGAAACTTTTGATAAAGCTGTCAGGGACCTTGTTGAGCAGGAATAAAGGGATTAATGACAGTAACTACATTATTAGCATTAGCACATGCGTAGAGTTTTAAAACTAAGGCCCATATAGACTTTCAAAACCATTATTAAGGTTTCCAATTCATTATTGCAGCTGCTTCAACAGACTCTTGTTCCTTTCCCAATCCTTTTCTTAGAAAATCAGTTTCTCCATCATTACCATGTACTGATGGGAACAAAAGGCTCGGCTTTGCCACAGTCTGAGCTGCACAGTCCCACGACATCCACCTACTGCCTCATTAAACTACTATTCATAATCCCCGTGGCCTTCAACAGTGAATTCATCCCATCTGTGTTTTTGTGTAAAATACTTCTTATTGCTGAGCACTTGAACAAGCTAATATTTAAATCAAATGTGATTTCTATTATGTCAAGAATGGTTATAGGTCCTTTTTTTGTTTTTTCCATGAGTTAAGTGTAACAGAGACTTCACATTGTGAAGCTGAACAACGGGTTGGACTGTTTTTTTATTTTATTTTTCAAAAAATGGTTTCACCAATCACAATCTGGCATCATGTTATATTGTGCAGCAAAGAAAATCCATCAAATAATAACATTCCTTTTGATTTATTCCTGAATCTTGTGTGTGATTTTTACTGTAAGTCAAACACAAAACTTGTACTACAGCTTGATGTTTTGCTAATCCATTATTTCCCCCCTCCTTTGGTGAATTTTGTCACTCTATTGTATTTTCAGTTGATGTCTGTCTTTATTATAGCTTCATGCAGGGTATTTTTCTGCTGACTGTTTAGATTCAGAGGCAGCCAATTTAAAGACGCGCACGGTTATTTGTAGAACAGTTCGGATGATTTAGAAAAGATGTCTGCTGTTAAGACAGAAATGTTCAGCTCCTGCTAAATCTGGACTTCCTAATTTTTCATGATGCCAATTAAATTGTGTTTTTATCACAATATGCTGGGCATTAGCTCGTGTTTTAAGTTGCTTGTATAGCACTTTTTGTTCCTATCAGTGCTATGAAGTGCTTCACGGGAAAGAATAGGGTTAGGTTGGATGATATTAAGAATTCAACAATAAAATGTGCAACAAATTTATCAGATATCACCAAAGTGCAAAAAGGAAAGATGAAAGAAAGAATTTGAAGGTAGCTGTACACTCAATTTAAACTCAGTGGGAAGACTTCTAGAAAATGGGTGTCTAATGAAAAAGGCCAAGTCACACACTGTGATGTGGAAATAGTTAGTAACACAATATTTGTTGATCCTAGTGTCTCATATGCTGTTCCAGCCATAGACAATTTGTGTTATTTAAATTAAAAAATGACCAACTGGAAGTAAAAGAAAATTGGGCATTTATTTTAGATTTATTGTCAGTGTCTCACTTAGGAATTTTTGGACCAGTTATGTTGATCTGCAGTGCAAAATTTGGCACTTTCACTCCAATAGCTCAAAACTGGGACAGTTATAAGGCTTTCTAAAATCCAAAATTATTGCAGGCCTCAGTCGGCCCTTTAAAATTATTTTTGAGCATTAATTAATTTTGTCTTGATGTCTGAAACTGTCCTGTATTATCTTATTGCTGCACAGTGGAATAGTTGTTAGTATAACTGCCTCGCAGCAAGAGGGTCCTCCATTCATTTCAGGGCCTTTTTATGGGGAGTTTACAGGTTTACACCTAAAGATGAAAAACATGTATATTAGTTTTAGGCTGTATTCACACCTGATAGTCAGGTGGACTCGGTTTGACTGGGGACCAAAACTGTAACATTGTTGCTGTTTTTAGTTGGTGCAGTTTGGATCACACTGCACTCTATGAAATGAACCAAATAACCTTAGGAGCATGTTGCATCCCCGTCCCTGGTGGCGCTGTGGTGTTACTGCACTTCTTGGCACTGCCGCCGGAGAGTGAAACTTAAACAAACTTGGAAAACTTGGAGTAGCAGCAGATTCTGGTAGTTTTGGGGTTGATCTTTTGTGTTTGGCGAATGTACCAGATCAATATTTTGCAGCAATGGGCTCATGATGAGCAGATAACGAAGCAGAGGACTACACAAGGTGCGAATCAGAGTTCAGTTGCCTGTTCACATGAAACAAACCAGACTTTCTGTGAAAACGAACTAGAGTTCGATTCAAGCGGACTAAACAGGGCTGGTGTGAATGCACCCTAAATGGAGAGTTTAAATCAGCTTTAGGTGAGTGTATGTTTGTCTTTGTCTCTGATCCCGTAATGAGCAGGCGACCTGTGCAGGGTGTGGCCCACCTCTCACCTAATGACTGCTGGAGATAGAAATCAGCTCCCTGCAACCCTGCAATGGAACAGACAAGTATATAAAGAAGGGATGGATGGATGAAGCCTCCAAACCATTTAGACTGCAAAGCCAGAATATGTTCCATAACACATACAGGGAGTAGATGGTGGCTTTTTACTTGCAACAGCCAGACAAAAAGCTTCATGTCTCAATCAAACTTATGGAGGCCAAGGACTTTGTTTTCAGCTAATTATTACATTTATTGTAAGAAAAGGGGATGTGAATGCCCTGTAAAGAATAGAGTTCTCAATAAAAACTCTGTCCTTTCAAATAAAAGCCTTATTTCTAAAGAGTGAATCTCATGAAAAGGGCACAGAAAGATGAAGTTACAGCATCTGTTTAAGACTAACACAAGAGCAGTAAAATCCTTTTGGTCCTCTAGAGAACTTTCAAATCTAGTTTTCAGTGGCTTATTGAGTGTTTTTATGAAGCAATTTATTTATGTCTGATGTTGTATCATGAGGTGATACAAAGTTATTTTAGCTATGCATCTCCACTTAAAGTTCTGCTCATTAAATGATGAACACAGAGCACACTGCTGCTCAGGGCCTACAGATGGAGATTTTTCAAAAGATACATGTGCAGTGGAAATAACTTTGCAAGTGAAACTCCACAAGTGAGGAAATACAGCTCCAAACACAGTAACTCAGCTATAGAGCATATTTATCCTTCCATATCTCTGTCTTCTCTCCTTTACTCTACATCTCCCTCCATCGTAATCTCTGAGGATTGCTCTCATGTTTTCAGCACCGGCCTATTAGGATGTACATCCAGCCAGTGCCACATTAAAATCCCCTACAACCCAGGGTCTGTGAAAAAGAAAAAAGATCCCTCTTCTTTCACTGAATTTGATCCATCTCAGAAAGCAAACGCCACATTAATATTCGCTCACAGATCAGAGACAAAAGAGCTTCAGACCCATGTGCTCTACTGACTGGTGTGTCTTCTGCACATCCTCCAAAAAGAGAGATAGAGAGAAAAATCGAGACTGAGCAAAAAGATGGGGCAGGGATGCTCAAATATATAACAACACTGCATGCATTTTTATTTGTCAGCAGCTGTTTTTTTAACCTTTTGTCAGGGTAGGTGACTCTGACTTCGACAGCAAGTTTGCACATCAAGTCTGCAGGTGACTAGAATTTGAATTTGCTCAAAACATCAGAGGTAGGCTGACTGGCCATAGGTTTATGTAGATTCTCAGTCATCCAGCACATGTCAATCTGGTTTACCTCAGAACGTGTTCACACTTTAAAAGAACCAGCTTAAAGCTCAGCTCACAAAACTTCCATCTAAGTTCATTTATGGTCACATGGAAACATTTTGAACTGCTGCTGATAGAAACCATCTGCAGGTCAGTCCAGACACTCTGAGGACGATGCTCATTTCAGCCTCTTGTATTTCTGATCTTTTTCTTTTGGTCATTACCCACAGCTCATGACCATAGGTGTGGGTTGCAACATAGATCGATTGGTACATCGATAGCTTTGCCTTTCGACCCAGCACTCTCTTCACGACGACAGACCAGTGCAGAGCCTGCTTCACTGCAGAGGTTGCTTCAATTCACTTATCAATCTCTTGCTTCCTTCTACACTCACTTATAAACAAGACCTGAGATACCTGAACTCCTCCAGCTGAGGGAGTGTCTTATTCCCAACCCGGACTTGGACCATGGCCTCAGACTTTAAGGTGCTGAACTTTATTTCAGACATTTGGCTACAATGTCATTGAATGCCTGCTGGACATCCTGGCTTAATTTTACTAATGTTATTTTGATTTGACCTTCATTTGACCAGGAATAATCCCACTGAATCTCTTTTGCAAGGCAGCAATGGTGAAGACAGCAGTCTCATAGTACCATAATGCTGCTGGTGGCACCTCTGGTGGTGTTTCTACAGTAGAGCAGTCCCATGTTCTTCATTCAGGCTTTGCCCAGGTGGACCACAAACTGGCCACCAGGTGGTCTTCAATATGCCTCTACCCCAGTCCAAGTAGTTCCTACTGTTGTCATAAGTGTTTCTGAATAGTATTAAATCAGACCAAATCAGCTGGGAGACCTTAATAGGGTAAAAACTATCCCAGACAACATATCCACCAGCCCATCATGATAAAGTGGTGATTCACATTAACAGACTCTTTAAAATCAAAGTTTACTAAAAATATTAACACAAGCGTTCATTTGAGCATGTTCATGCACAACACAGCCCTTAGAAAGTACGTATATAAGGATGCCTGTCCCCTGAGAAACTGTCCAATCCTCTGTGCCAGTTCAGGTCCTGTCGGTGCACAATGGGAGAACATTCCTGTCACTTTTTTCCACTCCCCTCAAAATAGGACTTTGACCTGAATACAGAGTCAGATGAATAACCCTTGTCCTGCAGATGACAACATTTTGACTATTCATTAAAATATCCCCCTCTTCGCTCCATCAAGGTGAGATCTGGAGCGTGAGGACTGCTGCATCATGTTTTGGCTTGTGAACCAAAGGAGAAAGACAGGGAAAACACTGTGAAGGGAGAGAGAGAGAGAGAGAGAGAGAGAGAGAGAGAGAGAGAAAGCAAATGTGACTGCGAAGTTGAAAGCTGCAGCCCCAGATTCACAATCATACTGGGAATCACAACCCTTTTTAATAATTCAAGATGAAAAGAGGAGAGGATGTTTTTAGCAGCAAGCAAGGAGGCCAAGGAAACTACAGCGAAGAGAAGACGCCAACAACACTATACAAAATCTCTCATTCAGAACACGCATTACTTACATGCCTGCAAAATTTCTTTAGATTTATGCCAGAAAATTATTTTAATTTGTAGCCATGCTCGTTTTTTACATATCCCCTAATACTTCACTATTTTTTTTTATCTTAGTTCAATTAAGTATGAAGGAATTATTCAAGTAACTTGGTAAGTCAAATAAAAACTGTCAATTTTTCATTAAAAGCTTGTTATTAGTATTTGGAGGTGCTGAACTCTGACTGTACTTTTGTACAAATTTCGAGTACTAAGTTACATCAGCGTTTGTACGTAACTATTTCAGTTCAGTTTGTCAGTTTGTTCAGGTATCTGTATGGTTTCTCACTTTCAGAACTAACTTGATCCTAATTGAATTTATCTCAAATGAATCAGTTCATTTTGTTGTTCTACTGACCCAAGCCACTTTTCATTAAACTCCCACTCCCCCTTTTTTATCCCTAGCAAAAAGGTAAAGAAAAAAAAAATTGACAATTAGCCTGAGCCCTTGTGATTTTGCCACTCTTGCTAACAATTCTACTTTGCATTAATTATTCATTTTGAGGCCGTGCTCACAGTCCCTGCCAGAAGGGAAGAGGACGCGCTGCGGTGAGAGAGGATCGTTTGTGTTGACACTGTGCCGTTTCAAGTGCCGCCACTGGGCATGTAGGTGGTCTTGTCATTTTTATATCTGACTGTGTGAATTATGTTGCAAAGTCACCATGATGCAATATTTTATATACTGAACTATGAGAAATGAAACTACAATATATTTACTTTGAAGCCTTGTCGACCACCTTTTGTGTGTCTGTAGAAAAGATGTGATCTGATGTTATTTTGTCTCTTCAACTCATCATTCAAACTGAAAAGATGCTCACAAATAAGCAGCTTGTCAGAGAAAACTCGTTGTTTGCACTTCCACCTTCTTGTGACTATGCTTGTTGGTATTGGGACTACAGATAAACTGGACCTCAGTGAGTGTTTATAGAGCAACAGGAGCTGAGCATGTTGCGCTGCAGGGTCAAAGGACTGGTGCTGAGAGGTCGTGACCTCTGTGTTCAAACACACTCTTCAGGGAGAACCACTTTCTTTGCACACAACACACAAATGCTAACACACAAACACACTCCTCTCATGTGTCTGATCAATCATAAGCTGAGGAGGAGGGTGAGAGTTCACACAGCAGGATTGAGCTGACTGCAGGCCAAAGGGAGCAAACATGACTGTGAAGTATTTCTAACAAATACAGATGCTATGATTTCTATGGCTTAAAAGATGGAGCTGGTTTACAAAAACAAGGATAGAAAACATACATTGCTTAGAAATGTCACATTTTGATTGTTTGAACAATATTATCTGAGTATGAATTATTAAGAATTGATTGATTTTTTGTATATATTGTTAGAATATTTTGCTTTACATACTCAGGTTAATATATAAAAAATCCGCAGTAATTTTTTTGTGTTCCTTATTAAAAATCTACTGAATAATTTTCTTCATCTTGAGCCTTCATCAGTTATACTGTGTTCTGTGATGTCTATGATGTTTCACAAGCCTATTTTTCTTGTGTAATTAATTACTGCCGCCAGCTGTTTAAAGAAAAGTCTACCACCTGCATCGGTGTGTCAACATCACCTTTCTTTAGTTTGTAATATATATATATATATATATATATAGTTCATATATATATAGTTGTTCAGCAATTTTTTTTTATGTCAGACGAACAAAGTAACTTCTTGCTGAAATGTGTTTACCTGGAACTGAATATTTAACACAACAGGTTGTGAGTGGAAACAAAACCGAACTTTGTAGTACAAACTGTTTTGTTTCCCTCTCGCATGATAATATCACATTCATCAGGAGCACTATGTGGGCCATGATGAAATGCATATGGGAAGAGAGAACTGAAATCTTTTAGTTCTATGTAAGTGTTTGCACCTGCTGGTGGGAGGCTGAAGAGTGCTCCTCCAAACATGCATGGAAAAACAACAGTAAGTGCTCATATGTGTGTTGGTGCTCATCTGCAGCCAGATCACCCCAGCTGCTCCCACACAGCACCGAGAGCTATTCTGATCAGTGGGACAACAGCATCATCATCATCTCACAATTTCATAAGTGGAGAAACTCCATGCAGAGACAAAAAAAAATGTAGTAAATCTCTGTACATGTTAGCTTTTGAAAAACAGTAGGTTCAGTTTGGTCAGGGACCATTGTGTCAGGTATTGGCATCGGTGCTACACACAAAGACTTACTAATAGCTCAATATGACAAGGAACAGAAAACATATAGTCTCTGTTAGACAAAGAAAAAAAGGTCACTCTAGAGAATTTGACAGCCTGGAAACACGAGACAACATCTGTCTCCTCATCATGAAGCATCCATCTTCCATACCATGCTGTCTTATTTGACAAGGCCACTTGTGTTGAACAGGTTGTATGTCATTTTCTGTTAAAGTAAATTTATGCATTAACAGTATATCGTTGGAGCTTTCATTTGTAAAATGTCCCATGTTTTGCACAAAGAGAAAATTGCAAACTAACTGAAATGTATAACGACAAACAACATAAGAATAACCAGTCTGATGTGTCTGGGGAATGAATACAGGAAGAAGTTGATGTGTTCTGAGCTAGTTGACAACATGGAGAATTTACTCATGTCATTAATATTTTTCTGGGTAACATTTCAGGCAAAGCTGTAAAAGAATGATCAGGAGGATGTTCACCAAGACGATAATGTTCACCATGACCAAAGGTACGTTTGTGAAGTTTGATATGCTAACAGTGTACTCCACTGTATCCTAGATTGCAAAACATAGAAGGTACATTCAAATGTATTCAATTTATTTTCAAATAACACATAAATAGGTGTTTTTTGGTTTAAATTAATCTTTTTAACTAAACTTGTTGTAGCTGTGTCTCGTGTTTTACCTACATAATAAATACATGTTGTATGAACACAATTTATTTAAGCTTTATCACTGGGATATTTTTCATTTTTTAAAATTTTTTTACCTAAAGGTGGCATTAAGGAGACTTCACCTGTCTGGAACAACTAAACGGGCAGCTGTAGGTTAGTGGGGTCAGAGATTGCCTCTTGTTCAGAAGACATGGGTTCATTCCCTGGTGCTGGCAGGTTAAGTTTTAAAGTATCCTTGGGCAAGATAGTATATTATTCTTCTTGCTTTAAAGCAGCTGTTCCCAAACTTATTTTGCCACACACCCCCTTTTATGTCCTGGCCGTGTTGACGCACCCCCAACCCCCTGCACTTTAAAAAAAAATGCAACAAGCATTTTTGTTACTGTTGAAAGGACATTGAATTTTATTTAGGCTATATTAAAGACGGCATGTTTACTCAAATGAACAAAAACCACATCTAATGATGATCTAATGACCACAACAATGCACTCCTGCTTTTGAATTAATCTGAAACACTCTTTCCCTCTGCCGTCTCCTCCAGCTCATAATTTTATAACTCCTGTTCATTTTCTTCTCCCGTATCCGTCGCATTTCTATCCTCTGTTGCCTTTGATTCGTCACTCTCTCTTGGTTCCGCTCCTTTATCAGTACCTTTGTCTTTCAATTTCTCAACTGACAGTTTCCCCGATTTAGGCCACTTGAGCATATTTGCGATAATGAATGAAGTAGAGGCCACAAGCTAGGTGCGCACTTAAATTGTGTAGTAGTAGAAGAAGAAGAACTTCTTCTACACTTCATTTCTAGATGAAGTGCATTTTGAATAGTAATTTTAATTGTCATTGTTTACAGAGGAAATATTTTTTTACACATCTTTATTGTGTGGGGAAACAACACTGTATTTTGTAATTATTATCATTACATTTGTCCGCCATTACATTTTTCACCTCGCGCACCCCCTAGTGGCAGCTCATGCACCCTCAGGGGTGCGCGCACCACACTTAGGGAATCCCTGCTTTAAAGTTAGCATGATTTAATTATGTGGAACCTGTTGAAATAAAAAAACTATATTAAGTCAATGAATCCTTTTTTTGAGTGTATTAGACTCAAATGTACTGTGTCCCTTATAGTTTCAGGCTGAGATTGGGTGATGCTCACTCTATAAACAAACTGCTCAGAGTTCACCTCCTCTAAAGGGTCTTAGTGCAGTTGTTTTGATGCTCACCCTATTTCAGTTACTGTCTTTATATCTGCACTAATAAATCACACCCAGGGTGAAAACAAACCAGATTTTGATTTAAATTCACAAACAACACAGGTGTGAAAACACCTTTTGAAACTGTACTTCATTTGGTTTCCAGCCTCGTCTCATCTCAATCATGCTTCGCTTTACAATATCTTAGCTTCAAGGATTTACTGTCGAGTTTGATTAAATCAGCAAAAACAGAAAAATAAGCCGAAGTAAAGTTTAAAGAAGACAGTATAAAAATGGTTGACTATATGTCACTATAAAAGACATAAATTGGTAGTTAAAGTGAGAGAAATGAAAAGGTAGAAAAAAAAGATTGACAAGCTAAAAACTTGACAAGAATAAATGTCAGACTGACTTTTATTACACGATAAGAGCTCAGAGTAAGTAAGTAGTTCTGTTTGTGATGCGTTTACCTTTCTCAGCTCTGTGGATGAAGTTGTTCATGAATGAGCTCACAATGAGAAATAAACATGTATTTCAACACCATTCAAATGCTCTTTATAAGTCATTTCTATTATAATCCCTGAAAAAAATTATCTAAAAAAAATTCTAATTTTCCTGTATTATCGTTTATGTTCAACATTGTTTCTCTACATGTGCAGCATCACAGCATACAACAGACACTTTAGAGTTTTCTATTACAGCTTAACACAAAAATATAACAAAACAATCCTCCTTGTTTTACAGCAAAGACTGAACTGTAACTTATGACATTCTGCTTCATATAACACTTCATTCAACCCCTTCTGTCAACAAATTAGAAAGAGTAATATCAGAAACTCAAAAGATGTTTAAAAATACATCAAAATTCCTCTCAAGTTCACGCTAATCTACTTTGAAGTTATCGTTCACCTCTGTTCAAAGACAACAAATATACTGAATAATAGACGCCTTTGAGGGATCAGGGTGAGGTGATGATCACATGGGAAACAATATAAAAGTAGGAGAAAATGTTGCACTCTCCAGCGCCATAATTACTCCACTTTATTTAATCAACATTTCAGCCCTCCGGCCTTTGTCAGTTTAGAAGATTGACAGCCTGAGCACTGAAATGTCTATTAAATAAAATAAAATACCTCTGAAGCTGCAATGCACAACATTTTCTTATAGCTTTTCTGAGTGTCTTACATTGATCCAAAAAAGTATTACCACATAAAACAAGTCCAAGTATCCCAGTGGAGCATAATGCTGTGGTTATAATTTGTTATGATCAAGTGTGAGATTGGATGGCTATAAAAGGACTTTGTCTGGAAAGTGACTGCAGAAGATGCTGTGCACTAAGCTACCAAACTCATAGCGACTGTTAACCTCCTCATCCATCACTGAGGAGAGAAGCTGTGACACAGAGAACCTGTTTCTTCCATTAGAGCCCTGACAGAGCCTAATTCCTGTCATTGCGGTCGATCCGACTCTCCGTGGTCATGTATCTCTCAGTTACAAAAATGAAGTATTCTGCCGTCCTCTGCCTCTCTGAAGTGAGCAGCTAAACACTTCTTTAATAAGACTTCTTTTTTTACTTTATTACTTTTCTCCGTAATGCCTTTCAGTTTTCCCTTGATGCCGCGGTCTTTGAGGAACGGTGGAAACTCACATCGGTGATGGTGTGAATTAGCATACAAGCGCAAAGGAATAAAAGACCTGTTCTTATTATGGCCTAAACACATGAAAACACTTTTGGGAATAAAGATGTGTAAATGAGCTTCATACACAGCGTGCTGTCTTTTCAAGGCTGTTGTTTTGCTCTTTTAAATAATTGACAAGGCTGTACTTGTGAAGACAGGGACAAATCTGCTGAGTTAATGTTCCAGCCAGACGAATTTTGGGATCCAACATCATCAATCCTCGCCACATGGAATTGTTGCCACCATGGCAGTTCATAAATCTTATGCAACCCCAGTTCAGTGATAAAACAAGCCAGTATTCTGCCAGCACACTCTGTTTATTGTTTCACTAGAGAGCTGGCAGCAGATGACATCTGCTATATTTACCCTCTAGATTGCATTCTATTTCTAAAATACACTTTCACATCAAGTAGTCTCTGCATTGGGACTGGAGACATATTAGTGCGATTGCTGAGGGTAAACTGTAGGCTGTTCCTGGCCATCTTGGGAATAAAGACACTTGTAGTTTAAGTAAGAGTTGGAGCTGTCAGAGGTGCACACATGGCTGAGACAGTGATCTTTTAGTGGGGTGCTGGGGCAGAGCCGTGGCAGTGTTCCCTGTCAGACTGTGGCATCTCTGTGTTCCAGGGTCTCTCATGGGAATGGGGCAGTGTGTGATTGAGGCTTTGACTAGAAGCTGCATCTATAAGACACGGCGTACATGGTAGTGACTATCTATTAGTTTGACATTTTTTCTTGCTCTGTTTCTCTTTTTTTTAACTTCAGGCAAGACAGGATACAGCTTTCCGTTTCAAGGTCCCTTGCCAACCACAGCTAATGCGTGGAAACCTTATAAAAACAGATACAAATAGCTCTAGGTTTTCCCTTCTTGCTTACTATTAAAGTTTTAAAAAGGAAGAAAAGCTATTCGTTCAAATGGTCTTACTTCAGAAACAAAACACTTTATTGTGACAGATCTCTCTTTGTTTGTTTCATAATGGTCAGAAAACAAGATTATCTGAATGCAGTTTTAATCCCAAGACAGAAATCTGATTTTTTTATCTCAGTAGTGAACCAATAAAGTGCTTCATTAGGATGCACAAAGAAAATCCAGTGGAATCAAGGTGGCTGGAATTCTAAACAAGGTCTCTATTTCATTGTCATCACAACTGTTTTCCCTCCTCTATCCTAAAGCAGAGTCAACCCAGTTCAACTCCATAACCAAAAAAAAAAGGGTCTGCATCATTAATTAAAGAGGCAAGAGTTGCAATGAAGCACATCACTGAGATTTTTTTAGAAACTTGCACTATGTGTCACAATCCACTTTTTGAAAGCAGCAAGGGCTCGGTGCTTTTTACTAGAATACTGAAATAATTAAAACGCTTATCTCTCCTACACAAAACAGCACCTTGCACCCTCATTGTTAGCTTGATGGCCATTTTTTTATGATGCAAGGTCCTAATGACTTGAATTGTTTCCACAAGAGAGTGCCAAGGCTGAAAAGTGTTTGTTGGAAAAGAAAAGCCAAAAACATGTCAAGGACTTCAGTCTCATTCAGGGCACTGAATTTCACAAAGAAAAGAGAGTGAGAGGTCTTTTCCGCTCCAGAAATAGATTTCCATTTGATATAGGGGGCTGAAAACACAACAGGACATTTTTAATGCAGATTTAGGGAGACGTGTCAAAAGAGTCAATAAAAATGTCTAATTCCAGTTTGTTATGAGCTATAATAAGGTCAAAAATTAGCAATTCTGGTGTAAATGACAAAAATTATTAAATGTTAAGCTAACTATAATGGGTTTGCATATGAAAAGATATATGACTGTGGAAGACCTTGGCCTAATTACTTAAACTTCTTCGGTTTCTGAGTTCTGCCTAATATTTATACATTCCACTCATCATTTCCCTTTTGGACTGTATGGAAAAATCCTCTTGTCCTCCTCGAACTGTCACACAATCACAGGCTGTATCTAATCAGCTCAGGCTTCAAATACAAAATACTGAGACATTTTAGTGCTTTCAGAGAATGATAGAATATTTCCCTATTCCAAATGATTGGGAGGAAAAGTCTATGCTACATTAACCTTTTGCAGATTTCACCAAATTTATGCTGGAGTGGTTAGAATGGTAAGACACATCTGTATGTGTTTCAAAGTTGCTCTCTGGATGCAATTCCATGGAATATTTTCACATCGCAGGGGAGAATTAATTCCACCAGGTTGCTGCAATTACCAGGGATCTGGCTATTTCTTAAAAATGAACCCTAGTCATGACAGACGTCTAAGCTCAGATAACATAACAGAGAACACAGTCAGGGCAGACATTACAAGAACCAAGCTCGAATGTGAGTGTGACAGTAGCCTGTCTCATTAACACCAAGGTGTAGCGGAACAGGAGTGGAGACACTGTGGCAGAGACAGGATCTTTAGAAATGGAAAGATGATTGTTGTGAGGTTTTTTCATCTTATTCCGTGCCTTAAAATTGTCTCACAGACACTCCAGTTTGGGAGACCCTTTAAATCCAAAGCCTCTGGAAATGTAATCAAGTATTGTTTTTGTGTCAAACATATTAAAATAAATGAATTTTGACTGTGATGTGAAATGAATGTGAAAATGATCTGAGGTGTAATAGGTAAGATTAATCAATGCCAGGAGTCAGGAGACTCCTCTTGCTGGAGGGCGCCCTACCGGTTATGGAAACTCACATACAATCTAAATCACACGTCCGCCCCTTTAAATATTAGAAAATAGGAGCAACGTATATGCCTGACAGACATTGTAACATTCCCCTTTTAGCCTCTTCCCTATTTGGATGACACGCCACTTCATATTCTCAATGCCAAAAGGGCAGATGCCCAGGTGCCTGTGCAACTGAACTGCTGTTCTCAGCACACAAAGGCAACGTCGCCTGGGGAGGAGAGCTCAAGAAGGAGAAGAGCTGTCACAGTAACAGGAGAGCACCTGGGATTACTGTCAACAATCTCCTGGACCGTCTCTCCACCCTGCCTCCCCCTTCACTCCCTGTCCTCCATCCTGACTCTTAAGATTCATGGGTTTTCTAGTTGACATTGACCTTTAAACTCCAATTAGCCACTTAATCACAAATTAATTATTAATATCTGAAAAACCAACAGGGCATGGGTTGTTTGTCTCCTTCACCTCATTATCATCCACTAATGACCATCCTTGCATCTCATTTCCATCACAAAGGCAAAGATAATGGCATTTGCACAAAAATCAGGTGAGTTTTGGGAGTGATGGACATTTATTTCTGTGCAAATGCCACAATTTTAACCTCTGACTTCAAGTTCAAGTCCAAATGTTGTGCGAGTGCGATCATTTGATGTCTCTTCAGACTGCATTAACAAGACAGATCTCTACTGCATGAGAGTAGTCCCATCCGCTTCTGAACTCTGAGCCCCCGTGACCTAATTCATCATGAAATGGTTGACAGGAAAACGTGAAATGGCTCCCCAAAAAAACAACGACAGCTGATAGTAAAGATTCACGCCAGTCAATGCTGTATTCCCTTTTCACAGCATTCACAGGTTTACTAATTATTTGTCATCTTCTGTTAGGTGCAATGTGATCAAAAAGTGCTGCAGTCTTCCATGGAATCACTGCTGACTGCCGTCCACTAAATAAATAGCTTCAGGGTATCGAGAATCTCCTTCTGCTAAATCAGATATTTGGAATGCGTTGGCAGAACCTGGGGTGCACTGTCTGGCAATCTAATAAATGTGACTCAGCTTTCCAATGATTGGTAATGTTTCTCTGTCAATTATCTTAGTCTCTGTGTTTTCTTTGCCGGATCTACAGAATACCAATCACTCTGTTAGTTCAGTATTTTTTTTTTCTCCTTTTATTCTGCTGCTGCATTGCTCGAGACAAAAAAAAAACACAAAACATCATTTTTTGCTGGTGTTTTTTTTTTTTTTTTTCACTTTGCTGCATCTACTTGAAGTTTTGATTACCATTTTCAAGAGAAGGTTCGAAGGTTTAAAATTTGCACTTCTAAAAACGGTGTCAGCTTGGAGTAGAAATGTTGTCCTCCACTCAGATTTAGTTTCTATTTTTCAGGCAGCTTAGAAAGACTTAAAGGATCAGTTTGAGGTTTATACTTGTGCTCCTCTCTACATTATCCTCCTCACTTCTCTTCAAACCTCCTCCCCTCCTCCTAACTCAGTCATCGGTCCCCGCTCCCTCTCACTTGTGTGTAAGTTATGCTGTAAAATACGACAATGCCGAGCGACAAGGGGAGATGGCACAAGGCCGGCACCCCGAGAGGATTAAGATGGTGATAAAATGAGCAAGGAATCTATTCTGTTTGAACAGAAGTCTCCCCGGGCCTTGACGATGGATGAAAGTTTGCAGCATGCGGTGACAGATGGGCCTGTGTTACCCTTGTGCAAATTTGTATCAGCATCTCATAGCAGTGGGTTTGCTAAGGGCACTGTTTGTGGTGATGTCTAAATAATTTGCTTACAAAACAATTTTCTATAATAACTTCCGTGGTTTGCTTTGTAATCATCAAATTATCACTTGATTTTTATGAGCCATACGTTCAATTGGTGAGAAAACGCTTCGCCCTTGACACGAGAGCATTGATTTTTTGAGGATAATTGATAATGTAGAGAGCAGCGCTTGAGCTGGTGGCTGAACAGCTGCGCTTATTTTAGAAAACCATGTGTCTAGATACAACCGGAACATCCAAGCAGACCTGAGCAACAGGTCTTTCGATTGTGATGCTTTTTTTTTTCATCCTGAAATCCTTAATGTCAAATCTTTCAACCACATCTAAAAACAACATGAAGAATCAACTACTTTATATTTAATGTATGTATTTACACCTGTTTTTTCATAAAGTGTTCTAATCTCTCCAAGTAATTATCTCAGTCTCATTGAGGCTGTTTGATTTGATCCATTTCAGATCATTTTCGGCTGATTACAGTTCATAAATTTGCTGACGTGTGCGTGTCTTCCAATGGCGGTAAAGCTTTTATAACTCGCAGTGTAATTACAATCTTCTTTGTTCTCTTTGAGCTAAACTCCATTTAAAATACTCATCACGTTCAATGAATTCATTACCAATGCATTTCTAAATTAATCTCATCTTGGAAGACTTGCACTCACAAAAAAGCAAACATTACCATGTGTTCATGTCTGTGCATTTTTCTGTTTCTGTCTGAGACCTTCACTGCCCCTATTTATGTCAAACACTTATATTTACCATTTATGATAGATTATTTTTAAAGTTTGGGCACAAGCACATACAGCGGTAAAGCCTAAAAGTACGTGTCTATGTTTTTATTAAAGCCTTTTAAAATCCACTCATTAAAAATCTGCCTTTTTTGTTCTTTGTGAGTAGCAAGACAACAAAACGTAACTTATATCTCACGAGTACAACCTTGCTTTTGGTGAAAATTCTCTTTACCTACCATCAAAGGAGGAATGTGAGCTGTTTCTACCTGCAACAGCATCATAATGCAATGATGATGTAAGTGAATAAAAAATAGAGGGTGGCTGATACTGAGATTTACATTTTTTTTTTAAACGGATTTTCATGCTGTGCTGAAATGAACAGTCATCCTTCCACATAGGGAGTAAGATCTATGACATCCAGGTCAACAAGACCCAGTGAAACTGTGACAATATCATAGTAATAAATACAGAAGGAGAGGGAATACGCATTGATTTAAGTGCTTCTTTTCTCACCAGCATGTGACTCAGCTACCTGTCTACAGTATGCTAGTCATTCTGTATTTGTTATGAGGCTAAAAGCATAAAAAGCCCAAGCTGAGCCTCTTCCAATAATCCTGAATAACATGTAGCAGCAATTACAGCATGCCAGAGCATAGTAAATTCAGTGGACATCTTGTCCTTTCCAACTGAAAGCTGCTCTGACAGATCATCCCTTGTGCCTATCTGTGGCTGACTGGTTCTAAGAAAAAAGAGAAATCGGAAAATCAAGAAAAAGAGACAGTCACAGAAGCTAAGACGGAGATGGAGTTGACATGTGTGCCTGCATGGCTACAAAATTTGCACCCGAATGCAGAGACACTCAGATATTCTATAAGCCACTTAAACCAAAGACACAGAGAAGTTGTAAATGTTCTGATGTATTTATGGAATAACGTCCCATTGAACAAGATCAGGACCCAAAGCATTGATCAATGCATTAGTTGTGTCTGCTTTCTTGTTGAAAATAAAATCCAGGTGCAGGTAGAGTTATCCTGGAAAGTGCAGCATGGTACTTTCCTCATCTGTGTTTGTGAATGGTGGATCTCTCCCTGTGAATGCTGCATCAGCCAGGCTCCCTATAAAATGTGTTATTTTAGGTGCAAAATAATTCCAATTCACCAGAGAACTTCTGGGCTGTTCCTGCCAAAGCTGACGCATCCCTGCTTCTATTGTACACTCAGAGATCTGTTGGCATGCTGAGCAGCACTGGTGGACTGGTGAGATCTGCAATTTGAATGAATTTTTCTTGAATTAAATGGTTTTCTGTCCGGTGTTGTGAAAGGGTCGAACAGATGATTCACATACAATTATTTTTTTAAATCTTAGCAACTCTGTATTTTTTTTTTGTTTATTATCTAAGCCTCTGTAGAAATGGCAAAATAAATGTTGTCTGAGAGAAATCCTCTCAGAGTGTGACATTTAGCAGCAAAACAGATAAATGTACCTGTCTAATCAGTTCTAAAGACATATACAAAATTCACTCCCTTTCCCATTCACAGAAACCTGATACTTAACACCTTTGATAAAAGGGTAGAATTAGCTGGTCTTTTCATGAAACTGTCAGTATGCAGTTTTAAACCTTCTCTTCAAGGTGTTATAGCAGTCATCACTATGTTGTGCTTTATTTCAACCACTGGAGCACCAGTAATCGATCTTATGGCAGCAAGAAAAAAAAAACAAACAAACATGTTTTTCCTGCCCTGGAGCCATAAAGAAAAAACAAACACTGTCTAAACAGATGGGATTTATCACAAGACAAACTAAATAAATATAAACAGCCCACAAGTATTGGGTGTTTCACAGTGACCTCCATATCTCTGTGTGTGTGTGGCTTTATGAAGCTTGTACTACATCATCTGTAGTTTTGTCGAGTAGAGATGACATCAAATAACTAACGCGCAGGTTATTTTAGTATCATGACAAAATGAAGAGCACATAAAACTAAATGCACTCTCTGCTGAAGTGGAGTCTGGAGACTTCCACGTCCCCGAGGGGTATCAAGGAGACACAGCAAAAATGAGAAAGAGTTTAATTTCACTTTTATTTCAATCCCTTAATAATAGCACAGTGGGAGTATGTAGTACTGTAATTCATTCTCATTAGAGGTTTTACTCTCCCTACTGTGGAGATAGTTATGCAGCTCATATGGCCAATTAAAGCCCAGAATGAGAGAAGCAGTTCTCGGGACAAAAACATCAAGTAGGAGTGTGGTCTCATTTGAATCCATCTGGGGGATATTGATATTAAAAGTTCGGGGAGTTCTTTTTTTGTCTATCTTTTTTTTTTTTTTTTGTATCAAGACTGGAAAGCTTTAAACACAGCTACGGCGTCAAATAATAATATACTCCAGTAGAGTAAGCTCTTATTTGATCCGTGCATAACTCATAAACTGCAGTGCGGCATCATCTGTATTAATCTCACACAGTCGTCCCCATGTATCCTTTCAAAAATGAATATTTAATTCAGAGACCTTCAGAGCCTGTTGTGCAAATTAAAGATGCGCCTCAAATGGCGCATCGTCTGTAATAATAACACATCTGCAGGGCAGCATGGTGCTTTATGAATGTGTCATATTTAAACATCTGTTCATAACCTGGAGTATTATAAGCTGTGGACGCATTGCTGCAAAGCAGAATGACCGTTTTCTGCCTTCAGATCTAATCGGAACAACATTTAATCTCTGGTGTAAAACTTGAGACTCACCCCTTTTGAACATCTTGTAGCTCTAAGTGTTTTTCGTCCAGAGTCCAGCGCGAATCATCTATTCTTATATTCCAGGCTTAAAACTTGTGCTTCACTTTTGAAGTTGATCCGGAGCCTCGGCGTCTCGTCGTGAGATATCAGCTGTCGCTCCTCTGGATGCTCGTGCGCTCTGCTGAATTTAGTTTCACTGCAGATTGTCGTGGCTGTGATAAACCTTGACAGACAGGAAATATTCTGTTTTCTCTTTAAAGTCTGTGAGATTTCAGTCGAACCTGTAAAACTGACGAACTAACCGTATCCTCTCAGTCCTGAATGAGAACTCCAGCGTGTAAAAACGCACAGCAGTCCGATGGAGCTCCTGTGCAGCCAACTCCTTTCAGACCCAAATGACCATCTAGAGGCTTCAAATCAGTTCTGGCGGAAGGTCCAATGAACACACAATCAAATAAAAAAAGCTGAGATCTCAGATTTTAGGTGCTCACACTCATATTCTTCTCAATGTGCTTCAGAGACGAACAAATCACATCATGTTCGTTTATTCATAGCCGAACTTGTTTGGATTCACATTCCGTCTCCGGTGTTGGATTAAAAAAAAAACTCATCACATCACAAGAATTTGGTACAGTCTCTTATGTGTCTTTAAAATCTCGCTTTTTAGCTCTCCTCTCCTCGTTATTCTTGTTTTTTCTGAGATCTTGCCAGTGAAAAGCTCCTCTTGTATTCCAGCCCATGGATCAGGTCGCTGTGCGCTCAGGGAGACAGAAAGTGTGATACCGCCTCAGCCCCTCCACCGGGCAGCATGCTGCTCCATCGTCACCGCCTGGTGTCTGCACCATCAAGACACTCTGGAGGTCTGAATAACACATATGTGACACATGTGGAAAAATAAATAAATGAATGAATAGGACTCCAACATTGAATGAATCGGTCACGTGTTTTGTCATAAACGTTAATATAATGTACTTAAATCAGGTTTATTTAAACATTCTTGTTGTAAAAATGTATATAACCAATCAAATGTTTAAAATATTAAACAAACCATGTGACAGCTGTTTCCAGATCTCAGACTGATGGACTTACACTGAGGTAGACAACACCATTATTGGGCTATTCTTTTTTTTTTTTTTGAGTCATAGATTAAATTTGTAGACACGGGTTGACTTGAATGGTTACACATTTCACTGCCACTTGCATCTTTGGCGCATCATTCAATGCCACTTGCAGTCTCTGGAGACTTGGCTTTTTAGACTCACCCCAGAGATGTGCTGTGTACAAAGGAGCATAATAAGCTTTGAACAGAGTCATTTTCATATGATCGCTACACAAATGAAATTGCCATGACAATATTTGTACTTGTACATAAAACATATTGCACTGTCAGTGAATGTCCTCTTTCATTTGTAAGCTGGTCTGTAATTTAATGCACAAGACATTTCACATAATCACAAACATGTATAGCCTGGATCTCCAACTGAAAGTCAGGATTTTTTTTTTTTTTGTCTTCTTTGGTTTTGCAGTTCATAACAACCCTGCAGTATAATATTATATTGTTCACCAGAAGCAGAACACATGAAGTTGCTGTTGGAGACCTGCTGAACTCAAAATAAAAACCACAAAGTCATCAGCATACATGAGATGGTTCACCACTGAACTGGTAAGTATAAAGCCTGTCCGAAGCTGGGGACGGAGGAGGACCTGGCTATCTGGTCAGGGATATTTTGTGGTGCTCTGTGGCTCAGGGGGGAAGGGAAAAACTCCTGCATCTGGGGCTGGTTGCCACTTTGGGGGTACTAGTAGCTAGACCAGGGAATGAAGTGTGTGTAGGGGGAGTGCAAGTACGTGTGGCGTCTTTTCCAGATTCTGTACCTGTCTGTGTGCATGGAGTCTGTGTGCATGAGGGTGGAAATTAATGCTTGTGAGTGCATATGTTGGTCTGTGTCAGAATTGATTTTAGACTCCCCCTCTCTCTAGTGACATCTTACCCCTCTGTTATTGGGACCTACCTCCCCTCTCCAGCGCCACACTACTAGTGCTCCTACCAGCCAATGTGCTGATGGTTTTTAGAGTTGGCACTATTTTATTTTATTTTATTTTATTTTATTTTATTTTATTTTATTTTATTTTATTTTATTTTATTTTATTTTATTTTATTTTATTTTATTTTATTTTATTTTATTTTATTTTATTTTATTTTATCACTGTATTGTTTGGGGCGCTGCTTGGTCCGATCGATTGCATCGGTACTCGACTCACCCTGCCTGCTCTCTTCAGTCGATTGCATTTGTCTTTCTGTATCTCACATGCTTCTTGTTTGGGACCAGAAAACATGGCTGCGCCCTCGAGTGAAGTGCAGCTGGTTCCTGTCAAAAAGCAGACAGGTAAATACCATCCTTAAGTCTTAAGTAAATCCTACAAATGTTCAGCTGTTAAGATCATTTTATTATTGCTCGACTTCCGTGTTAGTGAGATAAATTATTCCGTTTTAGCATCATGATGGTCTTTGAACACGCTGCGCTATTAGTTGAAAGTAAAACCTCGATGTTTCTCTACTGAACCAAGTGTTTACATCTATAATAATATGGCTGAAGAAGAAACAGGCTGTTAAATTAGTCAAATTCAGCTTTAGACTCCCGCTTTCTTTGTGTTGTGACAGAAAAAGAAGAAAACATAAAATCATTGTCTTCATTCAACAAAACCTAAGCTGAAGTTGTTCGTCTGTATGAAGATCGTGTAGAAAACCATAAGGATGTTTATTAAATAATACCAGCGTTTTCTTTAAAAAGTGAAATGTGTAGCTATTTATAGACCAGTAGTTTTGTATTCTTTAAAAAACAGCTTCGTTTATGATCAATATCAGTGTTCAAATATTAATTGTAATGGGAAATACATATGAAGTTCTCTTGTTGACTAATTTATCCCCTGTTTGTGCCTTTCACAGATGTTACACACCCCTACATTTAAAAATCTAATAAAATCTGTGTCTTTCAGTTAAGAAGTCAAAAGAACTCAAATTTCTCTCCTCTTTAAAAAACAATGATCTCAGTCCCGGGGCATCATGTGATTGTGCTGCAGACTTTTACTCAACCTGTTACAATTAAGAATCAAAATTATGAGTAAAATGATTCAATAAATCTGTTTTATTACTCATAATAAACAGTGTAATACATCAGTACAACCCACAGTGCCGCCAGTTCTACTGTCATTTTAGGTTTTTTGTACATTTTCAAAGTATTTTAATGTGAATATGACATTGTGTTTGCTCTTTTTTTTTACAACAATTATGATACAAATTTTTCATACTGTAGATTCATGTGGTAAATAGAACATTAGATACTCATTTCCTGTAAGATGCAGGTCTGTTTCAAACATCATGCAGCAAAGGGATCATTTTTGTAATTTAATCTTAAGTCCACATAGTGATAGTCACTAAATTATGCTTGAACATTTTAATAGAATGATACTCAGAGAAATACGTCGAGCAAAAAGTCATCACAGACCTCGTTATTAACAACAGAACATGATTGATTGTTTCCTGCACTGTTGTTTTATTTTTGTCGTTTGGAAACCGCCTTTCATGTCAAGTGGATTTTGTAAATTCTAACTCATGTTTTCTGCATCACTAACAGCTCAATAATCACATTTTCTTCCCAGTTCGAGGTCCACGGCGGGTAGCCAATCAAATTCCAGATGAAATCCTCCGAGACCCTGAGCTGCAGGAAGCAATCAAAGCTCTGCCTCCAAATTACAACTTTGAGATCCACAAGACAGTCTGGAGAGTGAGACAAGCCAAAGCTAAAAGAGGTGATTTCACCGTACACTTTGATCATTTTGTTCTATATATTTATAATTTTAAAAGTTAAGTTTAAATCATGTGACCCGACTCATCGCAAATGATAACAGGGCAATTCTAAAATACACTAATTTAACTTTATGGTCAAAGTAAAACATTTTTATAAGCTCTATTTAAGAAATAAGAGGTTAACACTTTATTATAAAGAGATCTGGAATGTGCCTCATCCCAGTAAGGGGGGGTGGGGGGGGGTCTTCTCCCTATCCAATGAACCTGTTTTGATGTGAAGGAGCAGCAGCTCTAGTTCAAGCTCCTCACCTATCAAGGAGCTCCTCACCTCTCTAAGATGGAGCTCTTGTTGTTGTTATTTACATATAGTTTTTTTTGTGCTCCATTTTCCACTGGCCTTTTGTCACATGCCCCGATACGGCGGCGGCCGGTTGCGTTTCCATTGTGTTCACATAAGTAAGGGTGAAGACGAGCTGTTGTGGTCTTTCATGGCACGGTAGTCTGCTTTCATCTTCTCTCGACACTCCTTCAAAGTCTGCTGAATTAAAGCCGACCGTGGAGTCCGAGCGCTCCGTCCAACTCTGACTGTCCTCTTACATTGTTACCCCCCCGCCCACAAACTCACACACTGAAGTTGTTGCTGTTGCTCTGATTCTTTTCCTCACCATCTGTGCAAACGCATATCTTCGTGCACTGTGTCTAAAAACAATCAGAAGCTTGTCAACAATCAGAAATCTGAATATTTAGTTACCTGTTTTCTTTTTTTTTTATTATTAAAAGAAGTTTTACATTATGTCAACTTCGAAAAACTAATTTGATATCAAGTCTCACTCTGGAAAATATTACTTTCCAACAAAACATGTTCCTGACTGTGAGCCAAAGAAGAAAATAAAACTGCAGCTTGTCATGACTTTAAAATGAATATGCTAATCTGTCTTTATAATTAGTTTAGTGTTGAAGCTGAAATGTCTTTAGTCAAATTGGTGAAGCAGCTGTCTGACAAAATGAAGAGAACTGAACCCAGACTCCTCCGCTCCTTAAATGAATGTTACTAAATTAACTAAATCTGCTTCTCCGGTCGTTCAACAACTTAAAATATCAGTGTTTGTATCATCACAGGCATGAAGCAGGACGGGTTCAGGTCCGCTAACATCATAACCATGAACAAACACTGCCTCGTGTCAGGAATCGTTCCTCCAGTGTTCTACATAGAACCTACAGGATGACTGATGTTGCATGTGTGAAACGAGTAGGCAGCGTTCTGCATATTCAGAAAACTCTGTCTGATTTCATTTATATCTCTTATAAAACAAAAATCCTTTAGGCATGTTTCTATAAGGAGAATCTATAAAATCTATAAGGAGATTTTAATTAATAATAACCGTGTTTTTCTTTTTTAGCCATATTTAAGTAATTTAGTTGAAAATACGGCTCATAATGTGAGCATATTATTCAAGAATAGCAAAACGGTTTTATTATTTAGGTAAATTACTCAATTATGTTATATTACGTTTTTATTTTGTTTTTTGGACCCACATGTAATATTTTTAATAGCATGAGAAAAATCTATAATGTTACAGCCAATGTGTGGTCACTTTGTGCCTTTCTGTCACGGGTCTAAACATGATGATGACATACATGCCAAGGGGATTGCACCTTTTGTTTTATTTTGAAAGGAAATCTTTATCGGGAGTGTGTGGTTTGCTGCGTTTCGCTGGTGTTGCTTTTTTTTCTAGTTATGTGTTTTTGTTGTTTTTTTGTTGTTATTATTTTCTGAGCTGGTCCTCTCCTTCTGAACTCAGAGTCTAAGTCACCTCATCACCCCTGTTCCTCTTTGTTCCTGTTGGCGCCCATCTGTTTCCTTGTCATCCTTTGAACTCCTCTCAAGTCTCACACAATTCGTTTGAAATTGAGTACTGAAGGAGAGAGTACAATAGAACTTCATGCTGGCCGTCCGCCAAATTTTGTGTCTGATAAAGCTTATGTGTGGTTTTGTTTATTAACATTAAAGTGATTTTGTCCTTTGTCAGCAGCTTTTTAAAATTGGCAATAAATGGACTGTCATTTTCTAAATAGTGTTTGTGTTTTTGTTTGTTAATTGATGGATCGGGTGTGAGATTTATTTAGTTTTGTAATAAATTAGAAGGGAGTGCAAAATATTAACTGATTTGTTATTTTAAACATTCTTTATGAACTTTTTTATCATTTGACTAAGAGTTGATGGGACAGTATTAGCTGTAAAATCTTCCTTTGCCTCGAGGTTTTATACACGTTTTTTTCTTTTAGAATTGTATTTTTACTTGGGTAGTTTGTTTTCATTGTCAGTAACTTGCAAAATAGTCTAAAAATAAATAAATACAAGATCTAATACAAGAGTATTATTATTGCCTGTCGACAAGTATTTTACAAATTTCACCGGATTTACATGTTATACAGTCAATTACCTGAAACGGGATTTGCTGTGCGGGATCAACCTCATCGGAAGTGTTTTGTTCCTCCTTCTGACTTGAACTTCCTGTGTGGAAACATCGCATAATCCTTGGGATTTGTCCATTCAGTCTGCTCAGTTTTCAACTGAATCTTAGTTTGTCTTATTTTGGATTGTTAGCATAATCCAGCATGTAGCTTTCTCATCTGCCAGTGCAGAAATCTGAGCTGCACTTATAGATGCCTCAACAAAACCCACTAAATAAGTTTGATGTTGGTTAAACCGAAACTTTTCCTCATTGTATATTTAGCATGTTGCTCAGCAGTTGTGTAAATAGAGGAAAACTTCACTCTCGTTAGGCTACAGACCTTCGCATTTGTTCGGGTTAAAAGGTCATTAGCTGTTATTCCTACTTTGTTGCTGCTCATTTGAATATAATTAGTTATTAACGCCGTGATTGTAAGTGATTATTTAGGCTTCACATTTTAACGGTGGAAGTAGGTGGAGATATTAGGTCTAGTTATTATAAATGTCGATGATACAAAGATGCTTAAAGGCATACTATGTAGAAAATAATGTTTTTTTCCAACACCAGGTGGCAGTAATGAGTCAAATCAAAACCCTGTCATTTCCACTAACCACCACAGGGTGGCAGAAACGAGTATTATTCCCCACTCGGTCACTGAGCCTTGAGCAGTAGATCAGTAGCTCGGCCAAAAACTGGCTTATACTCACTCAAGTGGTGGAAAAAAGTACTACATGTTTGCCACCGATAAATAAAAAGATCAATAACTTTTTCAAATAAAAATAAATCTCATATGGAATGATGGCAAACAACATGTTGTTTACTTCTCTAATTATGGTATTACTTTATTTTTAAAAACATAATATTGAAAATTCTATATATTATGCCTTTGAAGTTTTAAAGTCAGTGAGTTGTAGGTGTTCTGTTTATCCGAGATGCAGTTTAAGAGCTTGCTTGTACTCACAAAGCCAGTTAGTGCTTGACTCACCTTTTAATCAGACCAGCTGGATGAGAACGGTCTTTTCTTCTGTCAGCCATGGCAGAGGTGAGCCCCAAAATCCTTCTCTGGTAATAAACGTGACCTTTTCCACTTATTGACCTGTCTTTCCATCTCCATGAGCGGTGGGTGATCGCTCAACCTTTCATCAGTTAGAAGTTGTCTCGCTTCTCCTCCGAGCATTGCACCCATCACTCAGTCTCACCACCGTCCTTCCTAAACCTCCTCGTTCTGTTGTCAGTCGCACCTTCTATTTTTTCATGTTGTCAGCCACTATAGCCATGAAATTGTTCCCGGCCAAGTCATGTGAAAACATTTGTGTGCTGAATTCAGCAGCTTCAAACTATTAGTGTCCTCTGAGACGTTGATGGATTTATTGAAGAAAGGTGTCACCGAGTCTGAAAGAAAATGTCATAGTTGATTGAAACTTTCATTCCTGCGTGACTGGCAGGTTAGGTGGTAGATACCTCCCACTAAAATGACAAAAACCTTGCACATACAATTCATGCTAGTAAAATCGAGGGAGATAAATTAAAGTAATAATGCATTTAATAGTGGCTCTACTTATAGGAGTTATTGCTCAGGCATAACATGTTAAATAGTGTAAGTTGGAGGTGCAAAGATCACCGTGGGATTTATTTAAATATGGTCCTCCAAAGTTTTTATTCTAATAAATTTGTTCAGGTAGATATATTTGAAGACAACAACAAAACATCAAAAGAAGTTTTACTGAATATTTTTCAATTTTTTCATGAAAAATTTTAAGAAATAGTCTCAAGCAACATCATAAATTGATTTTAAATTCAAGTTACTTGACGTAATTTTTGAGGAAAAAGCTGAAAAAGGTGAACTGAAGAATAAATAATTGAAGAGGTTTGAACCTTTGTTTTATTCTACTGACTTTTTTTGTCTTTTTGTTCTCCATGTTTGTTTATTGTTTATAACTGTTTGGTTAAAATTACATATTTATTCACAAACTGATTAAATGTTACATCTGAAAAAGTAAAACTCATTAGTTCTTGCTGTTTAGGATCCAGTTTGTAGATCTGAGTGTTTTGTAACAGGAGTTGATCAGGATAACACAATAACACAAGACGAATGTTTTAAATGTAATTTCAAGCCATTTGAAAATATATGTATTTATACTCCTTCTGTGTTTTAAAGTGCTGCACGGTGGTGCAATGGGTAGCGGTGTTGCCTTGCGGCGAGAAGGTCCTGGGTTTGAAACCGGACCTTTCTGCAAGGAGATAATGACTGACCGACACTAATAAACACATTCGAACCCGTTTTTTTTTTTTTTTTTTTTTTTTT